>NSJW01000075.1:0-190875 GCA_019955255.1 Castanospermum australe
TAAGCCCTTTCTTGGAGAGCCCTGCAAGCCCCGCACCTGTAGAGGAGCTCTCCTTGGCAAAACCCACATTTCTCCAAGTGCAAATCTTCCCACCATGATGAGGGTGTTCTCTTCCCTTGCTCTTTTATTTCACTTGTCTACTTGCCTTTTGAATTGTGTTTCCATTGAGGACAATGTGTGATTTAAGTGTGGGGGAGGGAATTTTGCTATTTCTGTTTCTGATTTTCTATTTTCTGTTTTCGGTGTTATTTTTGCTGTTTTCATTTTTATTTCTGTTTCGATCAATTTTGCATGCTTTTCATTGAATTTCTTGGTTTGTACAGGTTGTGTGTAATTTCATCATTCTTAGTTAGAGGTTTCATGACATGATATAAATATTTTTCTTGCATTTTTAGTGTAGCAAGCTGGCATTGAGAATTAAAGTGTTGCATCATTTGTGATAGGCTTATCCTTGGTGAGATTTTGAACCTTATAATGGATGGATTGCATTATGCCATTCTCTTTTCTTTCTTGTGTGATCTCACTCATGATTGTTAGTGCTCTAGAACTTGACTTGATTCTTTTTTGAAGTTCCTTGTTCGCATGCATGTATTGAGATGATTGAGGCCTTCTTTCTTTGTTTAGCTACTTTGGCCAAATAGTCAACCTTGCATCATTTCCCCTTGTTTAACCCCCTTGAGCCTACTTACTTGTTCTTTGTTTTAGCTCATTTTGTGCCTTATGTGAAAAACTATGTTTTTACCTTTACCTTAGGGAATAGGAGAGCATTAGTTCATTTTCATTGGAGGAGCTCTTTTGATGTTCAAGTGTGGAGGTTGTGTACTTTGATGTGCAATGTGCAAGATGTTTGGTGAAAAAAAAAAAAAACATGAAAAAAAAATAGAATTAAGAAAAAGAAAAAAATGATAAAAAAAAAGGAAAAAATAAATTCAAGAAAGGTTATAAAAAAAAAAAAAAGTTGTTAAAGCAAAAAGCAAAAGAAAAGGAATTAGAAAGAGAATGTGCACTACTTGTCATTTGAGTTCCTCCCTATTGCTTTTTTATTCTCTTGGGTGCCTAACTTGCCATATTCATATTGTTTCCTTCCCTTACCTTGGCCCCATTACAACCTTGAATAAGTCCTTTTGATCTTTATTTGCATGTGTTTCAAGTGGTGAAAATTAGAAGCTTGTCAAGCTTATGGTAGTACTTGCTTTCATGGGTGGTTTGAGTGTAAATACAATCCTAAACACTTGAGAGTTAGAGTATGCCTAGTGAGGAATCTTATCACTTTTGGTTCATCATTTGATTCGATTTGTCTTCTTGCTTGCTTGAGATATTAAGAGATATATTTATGATTATCTTGACTCCTTGATACTTTGAATGTTTGAATCTTAATCACTACCTTGCACTCTTGCAATTTATTGAAAAGTATGTTGATCTTGTGTCCTTGTGATGAAGTCCTTTGGTTTACTTTTAAATTTTGCCCGGGACTGTAAAAGTTCAAGTATGGGGGAATTTGATCAATCAATTTTGAGGCATTCATTATTGCTTTATATTTGGCCTAATTGATGCTAATTTGATCCAATATTATGTTTTTGGGTGTGTTCTTGATGATTGGGCCTCATTGAGCTTAGTTGTAAAAGCTTTATTAATTTTCGGATTTTAGCTCATTTTGACCTTTCTGTCTTGTTCAGGCCATATCTTGGGATAAAAAAGTCAGATTTAGACAATCTTGGTGTCCCTGGAAAACTGAGACGAAGTTCTACAATTTTGTGTCTGATGAAATTTTTCTAATTCAGCTGGATTCGGGCGAAATTGGGACTCAAAGTCAGGACGCTGTTGCTGTCATAAAGCTTGGACCTTCCCTCACTAATTTGGGATTAACTCTCTCAATTTAAGCCCAAATAAGGCAAATTATATGTCTCTGAAAAGCTTATTCAGAGGGCGGCAGTTTGGGCCAGGGATAGATTAGGAATTACATTGTAATTTTTAGATACAAATTAGGTTAAAGCAGAATACGAAAAAGGGGGAGGACGACAGCTGTTGGAGTATTTTTGGTTGTTCAGTTTTCAGATTGGAGTAGAAACCTTTTTCTCCCTTTTTATCTTTTCTATTTTCGTTTTTCCTTCTTCTCTGCATTTTCGTAATGGCTATGGAGGGTTAAAGCTCTAATCAATCCAAGGAATTCAATGATTGTGGTTAGAGTTTTGAGTTCTCTTGTCTAATTATAAATTCTGTTTGTGTTCTTCCCTCTTCTCCTTCTTCATTTGATTTCTGATTATGACTTCAAAATTGAAGTTAGAATTAGGGTTGATTAATCTGAATCTAATGGAGAATAGATCATCGATTGATAATCTATGTTAATCAGAATTTGTTCCTAAATCAATCTTAATCAAGAATTGAGATTGTGATTCTGTTTTAGTTGATGAAATTCTAGATGATTATCTAGTTGAATTCGGATTAACAGAGGTGTATGCAACAGAATTCCATTGTCTTTGAACAATGATTAATTCTGCCACTTGAATTGAAGACCTTGGATTGGTGTCTCTTTAATTGAATTTTCTTAAAATTTGAATTCGTTTTCTGTTTTTGTAATGAACAAAACCCCCCTACTTATTGATAACTTCTAACATGCTTGAGAAATCCGAATTGGTCCTTGGGAGATGACCTAGGTTATGCACTATGCTATATTCCATTGTAAATCCTAGTCTATTTTGAGGCGAGTGCAACATCGCTGATCAGTTATTCGGCCCATCGCGTTTTAAATTCTAGGTGTCTATCGTTCTGCCTACTGCAATTTTAAATTTTGGGTGTCTGTTGTTCGGCCCACTACAATTTTAAATTTTGGGTATCTGCTGTTTAGGCCACTGCAATTTTAAATTTCAAGTGTCTATTGTTCGGCCCATTGCATTTTAAATTTCGGGTATCAGTTGTTTGCCCATTACAATTTTAAATTTTGGGTGTCTGTTGTTCAGTACATCATACTTTAAATTTCGGGTGTTTGTTGTTTCGCCAACTATAATTTTAAATTTAGGGTTTCTGTTGTTCGAGCTATTGTAATTTTAAATTTCAGGTGTTTAATGTTCAGCCCGATTCAATTTAAATTTCGAATGTCTATTGTTCAACCTACTACAATTTTAAATTTCGAGTGTTTGTTCTTTGGCCTATTGCAATTTGAATTTCGAGTGTCTATTGTTCGGCCTATTACAATTTTAAATTTTGGGTGTCTATTGTTCGACCCATCGCATTTTCAATTTCAAGAGTTTGTTGTTCGACCCACTATAATTTTAAATTTAGGCTGTCTGTTGTTTTGTCTATTACGTTTTAAATTTTAAGTGTTTGTTGTTCGACCTATCGTACTTTAAATTCTAGGTGTCTATTGTTCGGCCTACTGTAATTTAAATTTTGGGTGGTTGTTATTCGGCCCACTGTAATTTTAAATTTTGAGTTTTTCTTGTATGGCACATCATACTTTAAATTCCAGATATCTATTGTTCAGCCCACTACAATTTTAAATTTCAGGTGTCTGTTATTTGACCCACCACATTTAAAATTTTGCGTTTTGGTTGTTCGGCGCATCGCATTTAAATTATGGGCATCTGTCGTTTGGCTCACTGTAATTTTAAAGGTTTGGTGTTTATTGTTCAGCCCGCCGCATTTTAAATTTTAGATGTCTGTTGTTTTTTCCATTGCAATTAAAATTTCTTCTGTCTGTTATTCAGCCCACTACAATTATAAATTTCAGGCGTCTGTTGTTCAGCCCACTGTACTTTAAATTAAAGAGAAATATGATAATAAAATTAAATTACCATTAGCACTCGAATTTATTTATGCTTATACATTTTTGAAAAAAATCTTAAATTCTTAAAATATAGTTGTTATAATTGTTTGGTACCATATTTTTTTAATTTCAAAAAAAATTGTATATCTTTATTTTTTTCCAGAACAAATGTCAAATATCATCATTTTTCTTCTTTCTTTGTGCATTCTCCTTTATGACTATCAGATAATATCATAGTGAGTTTTTACATGTTTCACTCATAAGCAAACAGTTATTACTTCATATTATTATACCATTTTTTTAATTTGTATCATTCACATAGACACTGTACAAACTATCCAATACATTACCTGCACAGTCACTCTATATTTTACAAACATTGCACTCTATATTATAGATACACTATTACGTGACATTTTTATTATCATATTGGGAAGGTGCAGGTTGAAGCCACTTACGGTTGCTGCACCCGGTGGGCACACCATTGATGGTAGATTTCACAACTTTTAGTGGGAGATTTGACCAAAAAAATTCTACTTTGATCTCTTTTTTTATTGTTGCCATCATTTCAGCTTAAAGGCTTCACGCGAAGCTCTCATCTTTTCAAGAGAAAATCTACTTTCATGCTTCTAAGTGAAGCTATCATCTTGTAAAGACAAAAGGTACTTTTATTGATTTATTTTTTTTCTTTGCCATCATTGCAACTTCACATGAACCTACAATCCTCTTCCGATAATTTTTTCAACTGATAAATGCATTTTTTTTTCATTTTATTTTAGTTCATTCTTATTTCTTCTATTATTATTATGATTATTATTATTATTATTAATTTTTGTGTGAATTCTTTTGGGTTAGCCTTGTTATTTCATTTAAACTCTACATATCATATTTGATTCTATCATTTATTCTATATATAAAAAAAATTAAGTGATTTGACTTTATCATGTGTTATTTTGATCATGTCATTTAACATTTCTGTTTTGACATTTGATTCTAATAAATAATACTTATGTGAGACGTGAATTTTGAATATTGTAATACATTTATTGTAATAGTTGATAGGTCATAATTTTAAATCTCAAAAAAAGAAAATTCACAAGTCAAATCTTTTAAAATTATTCCTTCCTTTCTTTTTTATTATTATTTTATTTTTTTTTATTTAATAATATTTTATCTCACCTTTTAATATTTTAAAAATTAAATTTAAAATTTCAATTCTTTTTTACCAATATGAATTAATCAACAATTATTATTAAAAAATTTTGAATAAAAAATAACAAGTATTAAAAATACTAAGAAATATTAAAATAAGTTTAAAATAAGTAATGAATATCCAATTTTAAATTATGTAAAATTAAAAAGGATAATGATTTATTAAAGATCTCTTTTAAAATTATTATAAATATTTTTTTGGTTTTTAATTAAATATTATATTATATTTTTAAATAATATATCATTATTTTTTAGTTTTATCTTTTTCTTTTACAATTTTTTCATACATCGCACAAATGTTATGCTAATTTGTTATGAATGCTATTAAGTAACATTACTCATTGAGACTTATAATAACACAAGTTTTATTTATAAATTATTTTAACATTTAAATAATAAATACAAGAAAAAGAAACTTTACCACTTCAATTAAAACATTTTTTAATGGAAATAATAATAATAAAATTAAATTACCATTGACACTCGAATTTATTTTTGCTTATATATATTTAAAAAAATGTAAAAATATTAAAATATAGTTGTTATAATTGTCCGGTACAATATATTTTTTTTAATTTCAAAAAAATTAATATATCTTTATTTTTTTTTCTAGAATAAAGTCTAACATTATCATTTTTCCTCTTTCTTTATCCATTCTCCTTTCTAACCATTAGATAATATCACAGTGAATTTTTACATGCTTCACTCGTAAGCAAACAATTGTTACTTTGTACTATTACATCATTTTTTGAATTTGTATCACTCTCATAGATTCTGTACACACTACACAGTCAATTACCTGCACAACTACTCGATACTGTACAAACACTGCATTCAATATTTTAAATATACTGTTACATGACATCTTTATTATCACATTGGGAAGGTGCAGTCTGAAGCCACCTACGGCTGCTGCACTTGGTTGGCACGCCATTGATGGAATATTTTGCAACTTTTGATGGTAGATTTGACCAAAACAATTGTACTTTGATATTATACTTTACTGCAATGTTGAACGAGTGAAGTTCTAATTTATGTGCAGCATTTGATGTTTATAATGCAGTAAAACGTTGCATGTTACTGCCTATATTGATTCTTAGTTTATAATGAATTTAGTTATAATATTGGGTTCACTACTTATAGTAAATATAACCAATAATGTAATTAAGTGTGAGAGGAACTTACTTGGTTGGATGTGTGATTCTTTGAGAAATTCTAATATGTTATTTAATAAATTCTTAACTAAATGGGTTTTTCAGTAGAAAAATGGAAGAATATCTAAGATCCTATGTCTCGTGGTGTGATCTTGTCACCTTATGGTTTACTTGTCACCTGATAGATACAACGAGGGAAAAAGGAATTTACTAAGAAAAAATTAATTTATTTAGTTAAGGTTTTGATCAAGTAATAAATTCCTTAACCTTTCTTAAACTAAATTTTATGCAGTCTTCCTACAATTGAATAATAACCTCCGCAAGACAAACTTAAAAATGTTGAATTTTAAGTAGATTGCATTCCTTACAATTAGCCCTTAAGTGAAGAAAAAGAAGACTCACTACCCTTAACCTAAGAACTTGGTGATTAATAGTAGATAGACAATGACCTCATTCACTTTTCCAAAAGTGCATTAGCTAGGGAAAACTTATATATAGGTGTTACATTTTTTGTATTAGAGCATTATTTCCAGGCACTTAGTTTGGGAATATTTTGGTTTAATAGTGCTGTTAAATGTGTGGGTGACCTAGATCCTCTGCACTATATTCATTGTTGAACCTTAATTTTTACTTTCTAATTGCTTTTTGAACAATATCCATTCAATTCTGCATAATTTCGGCCATAGAATTCTAAATTATGTACCCTTTGCTTTGTTTGAAAGTTAACACACAAGGCTATTTGTCATAAAAAAAATCCTTGGTTCAAATCTGCTCTTGGTCAGTACCACTTTTTGTTGTTAAACTACTTATTCCCTGCATAATAGAGGCAATGTCATGTTCTGGACAGCACCTCTTCTGTTGTGAATAACTCTGGATATATATATTGAATTTAAGGGCTGTTTGTTTCCTTTTAAAGCAAACAAATAAATCTTCCAATAATAAAAATTTCAGACTCAAACTCATTCTAGGACAGTGCCGGTTTCATTTTAAATTCAGTTCTGTTCGGCATATTCTTTGTCTTGGGCAGCATTTATTCTTTCATCCCAACTTGTTGCATTGTGAAGCTAGGATATAAGACTTGATTTTATAAAAAATTTAGATATTTTCCCTTTGTCGGTTGGCACCAGCTTGTGCACAAACTTGGGTTTAATTCTGCAGAATGTTAATTTTCTGATATGACAGTGTAGGTGTTAGCATGCATAACTTTGGCCTTACAGGCCCTATTGCGGTGCTACTTGTTGCATTTAAAGGCTAAGATATAAGGTTTTCAACTGTGAAAATTTAAGGTTTCAACTCTTTGCCAATTGATGCTAGATTTTTGTCAAAATCAATGTTGTTTCTGCATAATTCTTGTTTTTGGCAGCACCTATTGCTTTACTCTTAACTTGGGCTCATGGTTCTAAATTGCGATTACGATCGCGGTTGTGGTTACACTATAATTTTAAAAATTATGAATAATTTCAAAACAATGCGATTGATGTAGCCGTAATTGCCGTCGCATTACAGTTGCAGAGATTCCCGCAACCGTAATATTGCAGCTGCAATTGCGGTCGCGGACTGCATTTTAAAACACTGCTTGGGCTATACTTGTCAAAATCGCATGATGTGAATTGCTTTGGAATTTGGAAACCTAACACATAGGGCCTTGATTCATAAGAATTTCATAATTTTACTCTTTCCCAATCATTACCAGTTTTCCTTAAAAAGTAATGTCAAATTCTGCATATCATAACTATTTGATAGCATGTATGTGTGATCATAGCTTGGGCTACGAAGTAGGAAAGTTCATCAAAACACTCTTTGTTGAAATCTTGAAACTGGCTATTATGATTAACCTTATAATCTTCTTCAAAATTTTCTGTTATGGCTGATTGTGGGGGACGTTTACTAGTTTTGTTATAAAAACAAAAATTTCCACTTCCTTGTTGTTCTTATGGTCACGATGATTATGAGAAAGAACTCATCTCCCAGTTGGTTTCTATTGGATACCACATATGGTGGAGATTCTATGAATTTTCTATGTAAAACTGCTGCTGTGATATTTTTGTGTGGGTTTAAAAAATTTTAGTATATGAATTCTCCTTAAGAGTGCTTATACACTTTGAGTTAGAATGAAGTTTAGAATGTTTGCTGAGAATATGGTGTAAACACAAATTTGTGTCCTTTACATTATGGTTCATCATACTAGAACACAATTAGGATCTTAGGAATTCATGGTTTTCACATACATTAAAATCAAATCAATAAATGGTACTAATCTTTATCCATGATGCGAAATAAACTTTAGATCTGAAAGCCTTCTTGATTATTGAATCTTTATCGGTCCCTTCCCCTTTCTTACTTACGCTTTTCACTTTTTGATAGAAATAAAACTGTTGGCGTATCCTTATGGGTAGAGACAAAATATATGGGGGTTTAATTTGAAATTCAAAACTATCAGATAGCACCATCAGTTATCGGTTTCTTTCGAATTTCAAAACCATTAGTTATCACTAGGATAACATCCCACAATCATCAAATAATTGCTCCCATCAAGCAATTACTTAATTATCCTTTTTATAACCTCCCTTAACTTACAACTAATTAACTTTTTAGCTCTTTAATATGTTTTAATTAAATCATGCTTAATTCCAATTAAATGTGAGACACATTTCTAACATTCTCTCACTTGGCTCATGTGGTAAATGTCATTCCATGATTTAATAAAACATCAACTTTAATGCGCATAAATTCGGCTAAAGGTTTCATACATTAGTTGCATCATAATTCATAATTAGGAATAAAACCAACAAGAGTCATGGCGGTTCTACACTATCAAATCAGCATAGTTCCTTCCATGTATCACTATATTAGCTCTTCTCCCTAAGATGATACTTTAATGGAAGTATACATTATGTCCCATAGCAAACAATAATGTCTTCATTAGAGACAAATCCTGTATTTCAACATCATCATTCATACATGCATGTATACATAAATTTGAAAAACAGGAAAAATTTAGAAACTTATATATTAATGAGCTCAGAGTGTCAATAGTCAATAATTACAATAATGATCAACAATCATTAGCTGACGTAATGCCCATACTACACAAATGACCAGTAAATGTCTTGGGCGGTAATCCCTTTGTCAAGGGATCAGCTATCATAAGATCGGTGCTAACATGCTCTATAGACACTCTACGTTTCTGAACCTCTTCTTTAACGGCAAAGAATTTCAACTCTATATGCTTAGCACCTTTGGAATACTTGTCATTTTTAGAAAAGAAGACTGTTGCGGAATTGCCACAATAAATTTTCAGCGGCCTATCAATACTGTCGACCAATCCAAGCCCAGAAATAAAGTTCCGTAGCCATTTAGCCTGAACCATGGCCTCAAAGCTTGCCACAAATTCAGCTTCCATAGTGGATGCAGCAATTACAGACTGCTTCGCACTTTTCCATGATAGAGCTCCTCCAGCTAAAAGATACAAATAACCAAAAGTGGATTTTCTTGTGTCCACACATCCGGCAAAGTCTGAATCTGAATATCCAATGACCTCAAGGTTGTTGGATTTCCTATAAGTAAGCATGCGATTCTTTGTTCCTTACAAATATCTCAGAACTTTCTTTGCAGCTTTCCAATGATCCATACTAGGATTACTCTGGTATCTTCCTAATATTCTAACTGCAAAACTGATATCTGGTCTCGTACAAGTCTGAGCATACATTAAGCTCCCAACAAGCGATGCATATGAAATTGCTTCCATTTCTTTCCGTTCCAAATCATTCTTAGGACATTGCATGAGAATAAATTTGTCTCCTTTCTGAATTGGAACCGGAGATGATGAGCACTTTTCCATTCCAAATCTCTCTAAAACTTTATTAATATATGCTTTCTTAGACAAACCTAACATTCTTTGTGATCTGTCACGGAATATCTCTATCCCAATCGCATAGGTTGCCTCACCTATATCTTTCATTTCAAAGTTACTAGAGAGAAATATCTCAGTCTCACTCAGAAGACCAAGATTATTAGTTGCAAGCAAGATGTGATCAACATACAGAATCAAAAATATAAACTTGCTCCCACTGACCTTTAGATATATACACCGATTGACGGTGTTTTCTTTAAATCCAAAGGAAACAATGATATCGTTAAACTTAAGGTACCATTGTCGTGAAGCTTGTTTAAGTCCGTATATTGATTTCTTAAGTTTGCACACCATGTGCCCTTTTCCTTTTTCTATGAACCCCATTGGTTGGTCTATGTACACATCTTCCTCTAAATTCCCATTTAGAAAGGCAGTTTTTACATCCATTTAGTGTAACTCTAAATCATAATGAGCCACCAATGCCATAATAATTCTTAAAGAATCTTTCTTGAATACTGGTGAAAAGTTCTCCTTATAGTCGATGCCATATTTCTGAGTGAATCCTTTTGCAATTAGTCTGGCCTTGTAACGTTCTAAGTTACCATGAGAGTCACATTTGGTCTTAAAGACCCATTTACATCCAACTCTCTTACAACCTTCTGGTAACTCAACAAGGTCCCAAACGTCATTCTGTTCCATAGATTTCAATTCTTCTTTCATGACATCTAACCATCTTTCACCATTATTACTATTCATGGCTTGTGAAAACGTAACTGGATCATCTTCCATTCCTAAGTCAAATTCAGACTCTTGTAGATATACCACATAGTCATTAGAAATAGCGAATCTCCTTTCTCTTTGAGATCTTCTTAATGCTATTTGTTGTGGTTTTCTTCTACTATGGGCTCATTCGGTTCATTTACTATAATTTCATTGTGAGTAGTGGGATCACTTATTTGTTGTTCTTCATTATTATTAATCGGTACAACAACATGAGGAACAACGACTTTATTAGAGACACAAGTCAAGGGAACTTGTATTCTCAATTCTTGAATCTCCACCTTACATGGTGTTTCACTCCCACTAACTTTACTAATTCTCAATGAACCTGGCATTTCAAGTTTCAATAATCCTTGTCGTATGATTAGGACAATAAAATCTATACCCTTTCGATTTTTCTGGATAACCAATGAAATATCTACTGATTGTTCTTGCATTCAGTTTCTTTTCTTGTGGATTATAGTATCTAATTTCTGCCTGGCAACCCCAAACATGCAGGTGCCTTAGACTAGGTTTGCTTCCAGTCCACAGTTCAAAAGGAGTCTTTGGAACTGCCTTACTAGGAACCGTATTCAATAGATACATTGCAGTTTTAAGAGCATAAGTCCACAACGAAATGGGTAAAGATGAATTACTTAACATACTCCTAACCATATCTAACAAGGTTCTATTACGCCTTTCTGACACACCATTTTGTTGTGGTGTACCTGGCATTGTGTATTGAGCACATATGTCTCTCTTTTCAAGGAATTTAGCAAATGGACTAGGATGTTGTCCGCTTTCATCATACCTTCCATAATACTCTCTACTCCTATCAGATCTGACAATTTTCACCTTTCTGTCTAATTGCCTTTCAACTTCATCAATATAAATCTCCAAGGCATTTACAGCCTAAGATTTATCATGCAGCAAATAGACATAACCATAACGTGAATAATCATCAATGAAGATCATAAAGTATCTTTCTTTATTAAAAGCGTTAACATCAAAGGGCCCACATATATCAGTGTGTATAATTTCAAGAAGCTGAATGCTTCTTGTGGCTCCTTTCTTTGTGTGTTTTGTTTGTTTACCTTTAATACAATCCACACATACATTCAGATCAGTAAAATCTAAATCCGGAAGGATTTCATTCTTTACCAATCTTTCATTCTTTCTTTGGAAATATGTCCCAAACGTTTATGCCACAAGTAAGCAAAACATTCATTTATTAAGGCACGTTTAGTGCCAACGTTATGATGGAAGGTCATAAGTGTTTCATCATATAGATTATCAAGACATAATTTATATAATCCATCACATAAGGTACCATTGCCAATCAAATGATTGTGCTTGTACAAACTGAAACAACCATTACCAAATCTAAAGGAATATCCAGCCTTATCAAGTTTAGAAATTGAAACTAAATTCCTAGTTATACTAGGTACATACAAAGTTTTCACTAAATCTAAATGATATCCAGTATCAAGGATTAAACGATAAGTCCCGATAGCTTCCACTGGAGTTTTCATTCCATTGCCCATGAAGACAAACTTTTCATTTGGCTTTGTGGCCTGGGTTGTAAGGAATCCCTGCAACATATTAGAAACATGAGTAGTACATCCAGAATCAATCCACTAAGTGTTATAAGGAACTTCAGCTAGGTTTGATTCATAACATACATAAGCACTAGGCTTACCTTTTTTTTTTTTTTCGAACCAAGCCTTACGTTTCGGGCAATCCTTTTTGGAAGTGCCCAGCCTTCTTACAGAAATAACATCTATTTCCATTATGTTCCTTCTTGTAAATTTTGAAAGAAGAAGCCTCATTCACCTTCAGAGGTCCTCCTCCTTTCTTCTCATATTTCTTGAAACTTTTCTTTTCAGCTCCTTGACCTTTCACATAATTGATGGAATGAATTCCCTGGTTCTTGAGTCTGGTCTCTTCCTGAACCAACATACTGTGTAATTCATGCACATTCCATTTATCCTTCATGGTATTATAGTTCATCTGGAAACGACCATACTCAGTCGGTAATGAGTTCAGGATGAACTACACCAGGCAATTTTCATGCACATCCATCCCCAATGATTTCAGTCTTGCTGCAATATTCGTCATTTCAATAACATGCTCATGCATTGTACGATAACCATCAAATTTCATGGTGGTCAATGTACTCATTAGTGTCCTAGCAAGAGACTTATCAACAGTTTAGGAGCGCTCTTCCACAACATTAATACTTTGAGTTATACATACATACACATCAACATGCTTCATAGATTCAGATACATTTCATACAATGCATATGTTCACCTTTGGGCAATCCATCAATACACAACATTCAACATAATGATGCTAATAGAAATTTCACATAATTTGGCAATGATGTATACACTAACTAGAAATATTTATTATCTTTGGATATATAAATATAACAAATAGTATATTCACATCACCAACATTCATGCTCATTTATTATAAAGACAAACTATCAACCTTTGGGTTGATCCTTAACTGCCTTATAATAATGAACTTCAATTTACCCATAATAAAAATAATAATTTTCATGTTATTTATAGCATCAAAATTATGAGTAATTGAAAACACAATCATAATATTCAGAATTAAAATAATTTATAAGAATTTGGCTACTTTGGTGACTAACAAATCCACCATACTTAATTCCAAACAAAAAATATTTTCTAAACAATTATTGGATTGAAATTTCACATTCAAATTTCCTCCATCTTTTTTTTTTTTGAATCTCATCAGCAACCGAACCACCATCTTCGGATGCCACCTCCGGTCATCTTCTCCGACGGCGCCAGAACCTTCACAGTCCGGTCCATCTCTTCGGCGGCGCCAGAACCATCATGTCTGGTCGTCTTCTCCGGCGGCGCCAGAACCATCACAGTCCGGTCAACCCCTTCGAGCCAGGCAACAACCACCGGCCAAGACCCATATGGAACCCCTCGCAATACAGATCTCGACTCCCAGCCGGAACCCCAGCCCCAGAAGCTGCGTTAGATCTAGTTTCTTCTCGGGCGGCAGCAACAATTCTGCAGTTCTCGGTTTTCCAGCGCACCACCTTAGAGGCAAAAACTGCCATCGGCGCAGCGGAAGGAGTCCACGGTGGTCAGCGGAGGCACGGCCAACTCATCCTCGCCAGGATTCGGTCTCACGGATCTGTTGCGCTTCCTCTGAACCCATCGTCGAACTCCCATCAGAAACGAAATTTTCGGCCGAAACCAGAACATTCGGCTGGTCAATGGCCTGAACTGCAGCGGGGCGCGACTGTCCGTGAAGATTCCTTTTTGGGTTCACTACTTATAGTAAATACAACCAATAATGTAATTAAGTGTGAGAAAAACTTGGTTGGATGGGGGGCTCTTTTAGAAATTCTTATATGTTACTTAACAAATTCTTAGGTAAATGGGTTTTTCAGTAGAAAAGTGGAAGAGTATCTAAAATCTTATGTCTTGTAGTGTGATCTTGTTACCTTATGGTTTTCTTGTCACATGATACATACAACCAGGGAAAAAGGAATTTATTAAGAAAAAATTAATTTATTTGGTTAAGGTTTTGATCAAGTAATAAATTCCTTAACCTTTCTTAAACTTAATTTTATGTAGCCTTCGTACAATTGAATAATAACCTCCGCAAGACAAACTTAAAAATGTTTGAATTTTAGGTAGATTGCATTCTTTACAATTAGCCCTTAAGTGAAGAAAAAGAAGACTCACTATCTTAACCTAAGAACTTGGTTATTAATAGTAGATAGACAATAACCTCATTCACTTTTTCAAAAGTGTATTAGCTAGGGTAAACTTATATTTAGGTGTTACATTTTTTGTATCAAAGCATTATTTCCAGGTACTTAGTTTGGGAATATTTTGGTTTAATAATGCTGTTAGATGTGTGGTTGACCTAGGTCCTACGCACTATTTTCATTGTTGAACCTTAATTTTACTTGTTGATTACTTTTTGGACAATATCCATTCAATTCTGCATAATTTCGACTCTAGAATTCTAAATTATGTACTGTTTGCTTTGTTTGAAAGTTAACACACAAGGCTATTAGTCTTAAAAAGATACTTGGTTCAAATCTGCTCTTGGTCAGTACCAGTTTTTTTTGTTAAACTTAGACTTATTCCCTGCATAATAAACCCAATTGTTAGCCCAAGGTTTATTTTGGCATTGATTTGGTGATAATTACAAATACTATTTTTGATCATTTTATACTGTTTACTCATGATTGAACTTGGCCAAAGGATTATATTGTAGATTTATCAAAAGATCACATGAATGTCTCATTAAAGTTACAACTGCGCGCAAATAAAGCTATTTCATGTACAAAGTCTTTGAATATAAATTGAAGAAGAAGAAGATTGTTGTACATCACAAAAATTGTTTCTAAAGTACTAAAAGAGACCAGCTTGAATTGCTGCTATGAAGGATCAGCTGTCTCATGAATTGAAGATGAGCTTACTAGCGCCCATCAGTCAAGCTTCTAGAATACGAAGAATGAGCTTGCTCATGAATTGAATATGAGTCCACTCATGAAGCTACCTTTTTGCACTACATGCATCTGCTATGCATGAAAACTTCCAAAAGCTGTCAGAAGTAGTTGTGAGAGATCTCAAAATTAATGCCAACGGATATTTATTGTACAAATGGGAACAACTTCGGGACAAAGCAAAGAAAAGTCTTCCACAACTGCAAAAGCTAAAAAAGGTAGCATAAACTTTTTGAAAAAGAGCTTAGGAGTCTGTAACGGTCAACTGGAGCTGTATTTTATATTCCCAACTCATTTCAAAACCCCATATACATGAATGACTAGAGAATAGTTGATTTCTAATGTTTTCATTGCAGAACATTCACTGTATTGTGCTAAAACATGAATATCCACTCTGCAATCGAGTTGTTTATCACTGTATTTGTGAAAGCCCTGTGTGACTATTTGATTTAAGAGCTTGGAGAGGCTTTAGACTACTTGTTCTAACTTGAAGAGGTTAGGGTTGAAGAAAACTACTCATGTATCTAGCTTGGAGAGGCTAGGGTGGATTGAAACTACTTATTCTAGCTTGGAGAGGCTAAGGTTGAAGAAAACTACTTATGTTCTAGCTTGGAGAAGTTAAGGTTGACGAAATATCACTCAGAAATAGTGAAAAATCTCAACTGTGCTGGGGACTAGATGTAGGTTCCATTGTTTGGGAGCCGAACTAGTATAAATGCTTTGTGCAAGCTCTTCTATCCCTTATCTTTTATATTGTCTTGCTTGATTGTGCGTTATTCATCCGCTGCATGTGTTTAAACTCTGTGTGTGCAATATTTCGTATTTTGAAATTTAAACCTATTGGAGATTAGTCTACTTATGTTAGTATATAAGCAGTCTCATCTGTATTTTTCATTTGCTATTTTTAAGTCCTGCAGAAAGTTTCATTTTGGACAGGACTTGATTTAACCCCCATTCTCAAGTCCATTTGCATTATCAATTAGTATCAGAGCTTGACCTTGTGTTAAGCTTAATTGCTGTGAGGACAAGATCCAAGGTTGTCCAAAATGTCTCATGTTGTCTCCTACAACCTCTCCGAAGGACAGTCCACGAACAGACCTTCATTCTTCAACAGAGAAAACTATCTATACTGGAAAAAATGATGACAATCTTCATTCAATCAACAAATTATCAAATATGGAAGATCATTGTTAATAGTCCCAAAGTTCCAAGGAAAGTTGATAGTGGAAGAGAAGTTCCTAAGATAGAAAAAGAATGGGATGCAGAGGAGATCAAGAAAATAAAGCTTAATGCAAGAGCAATCAACATGATGCATTGTGTTACAAGCTTTGAAGAATATTGTAAGATATCAAGGTGCAAATCTGCTAAAGAGATGTGGAATAAACTTGAAATCATGCATAAAGGAACCGAGCAAGTTAGACAAACCAAAGCCAACATGCTTATACATGAATATGAGCTTTTCAAGAGAAGAAAGATGAAAAGATTGATGAAATGTTTGAAAGACTCTCGATTATTATAAATAACCTTGATGCCCTTGGCAAATCCTACACCGATGAAGAGCTAGTGAGAAAAGTTCTTAGAAGTCTCATTAAACCTTAGCTATTCAAGATCTCAGTCATCCAAGAAGGCAGAGACATAAGCACGCTATCCTATAATGAGCTCAGAGGCAATTTTATAGCTTATGAGGCTACTCATCTCACCCGTGAGCATGCTGACTTGAAGAAAAAGAAAAGCATTGCCCTAAAGACTCAAGCTGTTGAAGAAGAGTCATCTAAATATGAAGAAGAAGAAATTAATGACAATGATGACTTGACATTTGTCTCTAAGAAGATCTACAAGATGTGGAAGAAAAGAGGAAAGTCTAAGAAATCTCCCAACTTCAAGAAAGACTTCAACAAAGGAGAATCCAGTGGCAAGCCTAGGATCACGTGCTATGAATGTAAGAAACCAGGACATGTTAGGATGGATTGCCCCCTCCTCAAGAAGGATTCTAAGAAACCTAGAAGAAAGAAAGCCATGATGGCCACTTGGGAAGACTTGGAAGATGACTCATCCGAGAATGATGATGAAGATGATGACAACATTGCAAATGTGTGTATTATGGCTAATGAGGATGATGAGGTAACCGAATCTAATCTTTCTTATGATGAATTACTTGAAGCTTTTGATGAGTTATTGATTTGATCAAAAAACTATTCTTTCCAAGTATACCTCTCTTTAAGAAAGAAAATGATTTATTGGTCAAAGAAAATAAGCTTTTGAAAGAGAAAATGAATCTTTGAAAAATATGGTACAATCTTCTTCTTGTGACTTGAAAATTGAAAATGAAAAGTTACACAAGAAGGTAGAGAGTTTATTAAATGACCTTTCAAAATTTGTTCAAGGAAAAGAGAACTTGGACATTTTGTTTGGAAAGCAAAGATGTGCTTTTAACAAAGTTGGTTTGGGATATGATGAATCTAAAAGTACTAAGTATTACAAGAACTTTGTTGAAGCTAAAAATTCTGCCTCTCCTTATACTATTTGTTGCCATTGTGGACATAAGGGACATATGTCTCATGAGTGTGCTTATTGAAGGAAACAAACTGCTCATGGGAATATGATATGGTTTCCAAAAGGGACATATGTACCTAAGGTTCTTCGAACTAACCCCAAAAGACTTAAAGCAGTTTAGGTACCTAAACCAACTTGAACTCTATTGTAGGTAAAGTTAAGGAACAAGTTAGAAGAATGGTTCCTTGATAGTGGTTGTTCAAGGCACATAATCAGAGATCCATCAAAGTTTATCACTCTTACACCAAAAGATGGAGGAAATGTGACCTTTGGTGACAATAGTAAAGGCAAAATCATTGGTATTAGTAAGATTGGTAAGAATTCTTCAACTACCATTGATGATGTATATCTAGTAGAAGTTTTAAAGCATAATTTGCTTAGTATAAGTATATTATGTGACAAAGGTTATCAAGTTATTTTTGTATCATCATAATGCATTATACATTAAAACTCCAATAACAACATACTTTTTGTTAGTCAAAGAAAGGACAATGTTTATATTAGTAACTTAGAGGACCTAAAAAATCAAAATGTGAAATGTTTTTCTTCTTCAAATGATGAAAAGTGGTTGTGGCATAGGAGATAAGGACACCTTATCTCTAAGCTTTTGAAAAAGGATTTGATTAGAGGTTTGCCAAAGATTAAGTTTGAAAAAGATTTTACTTATGCAGCTTGTCAATAAGGAAAGCAAACCAAATCCTCTTTTAAACTTTAGAATGTTATGAACCTACTTATGCGGTACAATGCCATGTACTGATTCCTTGAGTAATCCTTACAGATTTAATAAACGTATTTAATAAATCAATTGATTTACTTAATAGATTATTTGTCTCTTAATTAATTATTCTCATCAAATAAAATTCTAGATCTCATGTCTAAAACTCTAGGATTTAACACCAACTTATAAAAATCTAATCATGTAATAAATAAATGTTTTTAACATGTAAAACTTTTTTATTACGTAATATTTCTAATAAATTCAACTAATTCTTTTTATTTGATTACATGACATATTATTTGACTAAGTGAAATAAAAGAATACTTATTAGTAACTTATAACTAATTATTGAAATTAAGTAATAATCACGTAACTAATTAAATCAAATGCTTGAAATGGTATACCATAATTACATGACCAATCTAAAAATACACATAATAATAAATAAAACTATCAATTACATGATTTTATTCTTAATTGAATTTCCTTGTTAACTTTACTTACATGACTTATAATTTTGTAAAGATTTATTTCTTTAGTCACTTTTTCTTTTATTTGACTTAAGTAATTCACTAAATTATTCCATTATAACTATAAATGCATTTCATTATGTAGTATATTTAAAACACACACTAAGATACCTGTTCATAATGTTCTTTATTAATCACTAATCATAATAATAATTGTATACATCATTTTGCTACATAATCTTACATCAAAAGGATTATTTCCAAACACATTACTAATTTAAAACATTATCTTCCAACGTGACCACTTATCCTATCACTTCATTCACCATAGAAGCTAATCACTCAAATCCTGTAAATTCTAGAAACATCACATTTGAAAGGGATGAGAATTATATATTCTCAATAGGGATTTAAGCCACATAAAAATGATTAAGAAAACTATGGGGTTTCTAACTGTATATTATACAGAAAACTGTTTCATGGTTAATTTTAATTATTAAAATATGGATAATTCATAACTTAGCATCTTGCGTTAGGCTTGTTAATTGCCATTTCACTAATTCTTGGCTTTCTATCTTATCTTAGCAAGCACTCAACTCCTTATCAATTACATGCTCACATGTCTTAATAACATAGGGCTTTAACCCTTTTTAAATCATTTTTACTTACATGGTCTCATATCTTGGGGCATAACCCCCTTTAACTTTCATCATTAATTCAGTGAGAGCTTTCCCTTGACATAGGGTGTCTCCCTAAACATAAGTGGCTATACCACATCTTTTTGGTAGATTCCACTCAACATATCCACACCCTTTTGGTGGACCATATCTACAAAGTGGAACCTTCGACACCATGTAAGACTTTCATGGATCACGTGTCTTTGGATCATGTCTATGGTTTTTTCTTTCTCATTTCTTTTCTAATCTTTCTGGATCACCTCTTTTTCATTTTTCTTTTTTTAAGGATCATTTCCAAGCTTAGAATATTTCTTCCACTTTACTTATAGTGATGCATGCAATTGACACAAGTGTGATTTCAAGGCATTTACATATTTTTAAGCTATTCGTCAAGCACAAAGCTTTATTATCATATGATCATTTAATTGGTCATACATCATTGACTTACTTTCTTTGGCCACACATCATCAAGCCCAAGGCTTTAACGCCATAATAACATTCAATGGCCAAACATCATCGAGATTCATTACTTAAACATTCATAACTTACCTTAAAATCACAACTTGAGTTACACTTAAACAATAGGGGGTTTCTAAATCATAACCCCACATTTTGGCCTTCAAATGGTTATTCTTACTTTCTAAAGGCTAAGCATTCCTAAAACCTTGTCATCTTCTACCTTAATGCTTGCTAATCCAAGAAAGGACATTAGCTTAACATTCTAGGCTATCAATTCAAATGTGCATGCTTTCATGGTCCTATTTACTCTCAACCACTCCAAATCACTCTATTTCTCATTCAAACTACGTTTACTTAAGATTCTATATGAGAGCTACTAATAACCCTAAAATCTCTAGCATGGCTGTGCTCCACACCTATTGCATCTAGGGTTTTTCTTTCACATTTTTCATTTAAATTGCACCTAGGGATACTAAAGCCTCTAAATTTCTCTAATGTTAAAATATTTCATTTTTAATCTTACTTAGGTAGCAGCTAAAGGCCGTGATTACACTTAGGATTAAAAGGGTTCTCTTTTTCACACTTTTAGTTGAAAATGCATTAGGGAGACAATAGATCACTTAAAGGTCACTAAATTTAGATTTAATCACACAAGTCCCCTCTAAACCCAATGTGGTTATGGGCTTGTTTGGTGTGCACCGTGGGTTTCTCATTAAATTTCTCTAAGGGAAACATGTTAAAATCTTCTTAAAAGCCTATAAATTTCCCTAATCACTAATCACCTCGTATATTTACCATTAATACACCCTAAGGCCATGACACATCTAGGGACATCATTAAACTAGTTTGTAGCTATTCAATTCTAATAAAGCCTAGAATATCATTAAGACATCACAAGGACTTCACTTTTATTTCTTCTTGACAAGAACTAACTTAAAGCAAATAAATCACAAAATATTCTCTTTGGAACCCAAATATGGCTGTGAGTCTCATGAAGATGCATTAAGCAAGTTTTAAGTTATTTGAATATAATTCTACCTTAATCAACATCAAAGTATCATATGTAGTTCATAATTACATAGAAATCCAAATAGCCCTCTTTTGAGCCTATCATAGCCGTATCAAAGAAGAATCCAAGGCATTTTCCAACTCCTCTAAGTAAAATAAATCATAAATAAGTATCAACACACCATGAGAATATGACAACCATGGATTCTTGATAAGATTGAAATCAAGATAAGAAATCACTAAAATAAACCCTAGGCAAATCCATATAGCAAGTAGACATCCCACACCAAAATCATGCTTGTAATCAACACAAGGTTGGCTAATCTTGTTATGAGCTATCCATATCCAAGCACAGAATCCACATAGAACAAGTTTCCATGGATTTAAAAGGACATTCACCATAGAAACACACCATGAAACTATAGATTTAAATATGGAGAAGCTTGAGTTTAAACCCCCTATGACGTGAACTGTCGAACTCACTCAAATTAACCAGGCTTATAAAGAAATTTGTAATATAGGACAACCTGGATCGTCTCCCAAGGATTTTGCATAGAACTAAATCACTCAATTAAAAACAAAATAATAAACAGGGGGGGTTTTAATTCGATTAAAATTAAAGCAAGAGAAAATTAATGCAAGAGATAAAATGAAATTAACAATTTAAAAGCAATCAACCAACCCAAAATTGAGGTTTCAAGGACATCCGTCACTGGACAAAGAATTACTGAATCTCGTGGTTGACCCTAAACAAATCGGAATCCCTGCATTCATATAGGAACCCTCTCTACTAGACAATCACCTAGCATTTAATCAAACTCTTAGCGTGTTCACCCATGCCATCGCACAGTGTTCACTTCAACCTGTTTTGATTTTAAGTCCCTTGGGTTAATCAACCTAAATATTAAATCTAACATTTAATCCCTTCCCCTGGATGATCAAAATACAGAAATCATAAACAAACCTCATGGACAAACCTCATCCGCTCGGATTCAACGTACACAATCGTGTTTGCTCAATTCGAGTAAAGGTGGAAGAAAAACGGATTCAGTTCATGGAGAGCACGAGTCCTCTGGATTCAACAGCAAAATCCTCAACTCATGGGTTGATTGAATGGAAAGTTAGCCTACCATGGCTGGGAAAAAAACAGAAAACGAAAAGGAAAGAAAAAGAAGAACAAGATGAAGAAGATGAGAGAAAAGAGAAGAGGTGTAGATCTGAAATTTCTCCAAAATCAAAAGCTGCTGTTCATGTTACCCTAATATGCTATTTAAACCTAAAACTAAAACAGGGTCAGGGCTCCAAAACTAGCCCAATTAAAAACATAACTAATGGCTTTGGTCCCATGTAATTTGGACTCCTAATTACAAAGTTAAGCCCAATTAACTAAACATAGCTCCAGAATTTCGTGACTGACTTTGGCTCCAATTTGATTGCCTTCTTGTCCGAATTTGGCCTTCAAGCTTCTAATACCATTTGTAGCTCTTTGAGTTATCTGCAAAACGAAAGAAGAATGAGGTTAATCGGATACCTATAACAAAAGTTATGATCAAAATACTGGAAACAGTGTAAATGTGGAAAAATAGCACGAAAATGAATTAAATCCAATTAAAAGCCCAAAAGCCCAATTTAGACCAAAAATCATTAATTACACACTAAACAGCCCTAAAATCATTAATCAAATGCAACAATTAAGTGTGATAAAATTTAATTATCAAATGCCCCCACACTTATCCTTTTGCACTCCTGGGCAAAATTAAAAAACTCAAAACAAAACTAAGAAATGATAAAACAAAAATAAAGACTAAAAGATAAACCTCTCCTTTTTAACAATTGTCAGAATGCAAAACTTGAATAAGGAACACAAAATTTCAAAAGATCAACCAATCATGACAGAAATTTCTTCGTCTCAAATTATAAAACATGGCAATCTCAATTGATGATGCTAATAACGCAAAATGGCCTCTCAAGGTATGCTCTTAATCAATCTCTCAAGTGTATAGGGTAGCAAGTGTATCACTCAATTCCACTCAAGAAAATTGCCCTACCATAAGCTTGCTCAAATTCTACTTCTCTACTACTCAAAACACATGCATGCACAAATCAAGAGGACTTATTATTCGTGGTTGTAATGGGCTATGGTGAAGGCATGGACAAGTTTAGAAATGAAAAGCTAAGCACCAAGAAATTTAAAAGAGCATTAGTCAAAAAACACAAAGGTTTGCTCAAAAACCAACTAAATGAAATGCACTTTTACAAACAAGTCACCTTTTTCAACAAAACTCTTTTCCTTCCCCAAAACTCATTATTACACCAAATTTTTCTCAAATTGACTTTTTTTTTCATTATATATTACATTTTTTTCAGATTTTTTTTTTCTTTTTTTTCTTTTTTTATCTCTCTTTTTTTTTTTTAGAAAAATTCCACAATTATTTACACAAGCACAATGACCAAACTAATGCCAAATAACAATTAGCATCGGATACCTCCCCCACACTTAAAATGTTGCACACCCTGGGCAACCCCCACACTTAAACACAACACTAAGGTGAAACCAATGCTTAATAAATTTCCAAGGTGCGGAATAAAATGGTTTTACGCTTAGGCTTGTAATGTGGCTAAGACAAGGATGATACAAAAAGGCACAAAGGGGCTAACCAACGGGAATATAATGCAAGGGATGGCTATCTGGCCAAAGTGGTGAATAAAAGAAAGAAGGCCTCTATCATATTTATGCATGCCAGTGAAAAATGCAGTTCAAAAAGAAAAAGGGCAAGTTCTAGAGAACAAAATCATGAGCAGAAGCACACAAGAAAGAAAGAATGGCAGAAAATAAATTCCATTCACACAGGCCCAAAATCTGACAAAGGTCAATACCAGCACGCATCAACATCACAAAATTAACTACCAAGTCAGATAATCTAAGAGTTGAGAAATTCAGTCCAACCAGAATGATCCATCAAAAACAAAATATCCAAGTTGAAAACTATGTACATCTCAACAATTATCACAAGGAGGGTTCAGACTGTATTATTCGCAAAATCCTGTTATTAACAATCAAAGTTGAAATTAAAAATGCAAAGAAAAGAAAAATAAAGAAAAGAGAAGAAGAAGACTCCCTATCCTCCTGAGGGAGGGTACGTGGTATCAGTGAGCCTAATCTCTGCCTCCATTGGCTGCTGCTGGGGTCCCTCATAAAAATGCTTAAGGCGATGTCCATTCACTGTAAAAGTACTCCTGGTCCGCTCATCACACAGTTCTACTGCACCAGAAGGAAAAACATTAGTAATCACAAAAGGACCATCCCATCTAGATCTAAGTTTACCAGGCATAAATTTAAGACGGCAGTTAAATAAGAGGACTTTCTGGCCCACAACAAACTCTTTTCTTAAGATTTGCTTATCATGGAATGCCTTTGTCTTTTCCTTGTATAAACGCGAACTCTCATAGGCATCCAATCTAAGCTCTTCCAGTTCTTGCAATTGCAGCTTCCTCTCCACCCCCGACTGGGCCAAATCCATGTTGCACTGCTTAATGGCCCAATATGCCTGATGCTCCAACTCTACCGGAAGATGACATGCCTTACCAAAGACAAGCCGATAGGGAGACATCCCAATCGGAGTCTTGTAGGCAGTCCGATATGCCCACAAAGCGTCATCTAGCCTCTTGCTCCAATCTTTCCGGTTAGAGTTAACAGTCTTTTGAAGGATTTGCTTAATCTCTCTGTTCGAGATTTCAGCTTGGCCATTGGTCTGTGGTGGTATGCTGTGCAACCTTGTGAATCACTCCATACTTCTGTAATAAAGCATCCATGCTTAGGTTACAAAAATGAGAGCCCTGGTCACTGATAATAGCTCTAGGAACACCAAACTGCAAAAAATGTGAGACCTGACAAAATCTACAACCACAACAGAATCATCAGTCCGGGTGGCTTTCGCCTCAACCCATTTTGAGACATAATCAACAGCCAGCAATATGTAAGTAAAACCATGGGAAACAGGAAATGGACCCATAAAATCAATACCCCAAACATCAAAAACTTCACAAAACAGTATAGGTTGCTGGGGCATCTCATGCCTACGGGAAATTACTCCCTGCCCTCTGACAGTTCTCACATGACTTGCAAAAGATATGAATCATGAAACAAGGAACAAGGAAGGCCAAAATAAACCAGAATCTAACACTTTCCTAGCAGTTCTTCGGGGTCCAAAGTGACCACCACAGGCAGAAGCATGGCAAAAATGTAAAATGGAATGAAACTCATTATCAGGCACACATCTCCTAATTACTTGGTCATTACAGAATCTCCACAAATAAGGGGTCATCCCAAACATAGTATTTAGATTCACTTTTCAATTTCAGAGTCTGGGCCCTAGTGGAATCAGCAGGTAAAACACCAGCAACCAAATAATTTACCAAGTCAGCATACCATGGAAGCTTACCTTGCAGCTGTAAAAGCTGCTCATCAGGAAAATCATCCCGAATGGGAGAGAGGTCAGAAGGATGGTGAGTGATCCGACTCAAGTGATCAGCTACCCAGTTCTCTGCTCCACTTCTATCCTTAATCTCAATGTCGAATTCTTGGAGCAACAACATCCACCGAATAAGTCGAGGCTTAGCATCTGCCTTTTTCAAAAGAAACTTCAAGGCTGCATGGTCAGAAAAGACAATCACCCTAGTATCTAGCAGATATGACCTAAACTTATCAAGTGCAAAAACTACAGCCAAAAGTTCTTTCTCAGTGGTTGTGTAATTAGACTGGGCAGAATCCAAAGTCTTTGGAGGCATAGGCAATGACATGAGGAGCCTTATTGACCCGCTGAGCAAGAACTGCACCAACAGCATAGTTAGAGGCATCACACATCAGCTCAATGGAAGAGACCAATCTGTGGCTGGATCACCGGAGTTGTGGTCAAGCAGCGCTTCAAATGATTAAAGGCCGACTTACACTCATCATCAAACACAAAATCTGTGTCGTGCTGCAGAAGGTTTGGACAGGGGCCGGGCAATCTTGCTAAAGTTCTGGATAAAGCGCCGGTAGAATCCTGCATGACCAGAAAAGAACGTACTTCCAGCACAGACGCGGGGTAAGGTTAAAGCAGAAATAACATCTATCTTAGCAGGATCTACCTCAATACCCTTTCAGACACTACGTGTCTTAAAACTATCCCTGACTCAACCATGAAATGACATTTCTCAAAGTTCAACAAGATTGGTCTTAATGTTTTATTTTCAAGACTCTAGCCAAACTACCAAGCATGCATCAAAAGAAGACCCATACACAGTAAAATCATCCATAAATACTTCCATGCAATCCTCTAAAAATTCAGAAAGATGCTTATCATGCACCGCTGAAAGGTTCAGGCGCATTGCAGAGTCCAAAGGGCATCCTTCTGTAAGCAAATGTTCCAAGGGGCATGTGAAGGTAGTCTTCTCTTGATCTTCTGGTGCAATATGGATTTGGAAGTAGCCTGAGTAGCATCCAAGAAACAATAGTGAGACTTGCCAGCAACCGCTCCAACATCTGATCAATAAAGGGTAAAGGATAGTATCCTTGTGGGTGCCTGGTTGAGCTTTCGGTAGTTATGCAGACTCTCCAGCTGTTCTGAGCTCTTGTGGGAATTAGCTCATTTTTCTGGTTGGCCACTACAGTCACTCCAGACCTTTTGGGACTACCTGAACTGGGCTGACCCCACTGGCTGTCAGAAATGGGTAGATAATGCCAGCTTGCAGGAGCTTAATCACTTCCTTCTCACCACATCCAGAATAGAGGATTCAGGCGCCTTTGAGGTTGCCTCACTGGCTTAGCACCCTTTCCAATTGAAATTCGATGCATGCACATGGAAGGGCTAATGCAACAATATCAGCTAAAGTCCACCCAATCGCCTTCTTATTTTCCTTCAATAATCTCATCAGCTGCTCCTCTTGATTAGGTAGAGGTTTCTTGCCACAATGACTGGCAGCTGCTCATTGTCCTCTAGGAAGGCGTATTTTAATGATCAGGTAGAGATTTCAACTCCAACTTAGCGGCTGCTCAGTAGAGGGAAGAAGCTTGGTGGGTTGCACCAATTCTGCAGCATGTACATCAGTTGAACCTGTAGTGCCTGAAAATAAATTAAGGAAGCAGAACTTTACCCGAACTGCACAATGTTCACATCAGAATTTAACATCCCCAACCAAGTCAGAATCACCATTTAAATCAGAATCACCACACTATCTAGTGATCGCAAAAACTAGAAAAGCATGAAAATTCAGTGCAAATAGGGGCACCATTCATATCAGTACAACCACAACAACGCATCATTAACAGATACAAAATCTGGATAATCAACACACAATTCAGCATAACATCATCAACCACATCATCAATCACATCAATACACCAAAACTGAATGCTCTTCCCTAGGATGTTCATGGCATCAAGATATTAAAATGCACAATACTATCACCAAATTCCATGGAAAGAGTACCAGAATGCACATCTATCTTAGTCCTAGCTGTTTTCAAGAAAGGCCTCCCGAGAATAATCGGGGGTCTACTGCTAGGAGACTCACCCTCCATCTCTAAATGTAAAAATCAGCAGGATATTATTCATTTACTCTAAGTAAAACATCCTCAATCAGACCAGCAGGGTGAGCATTACTCCTATTAGCTAACTGGATAACAACACCAGTAACACGCAAAGGACCGAGGCCAAGAGAATTATAAACAGATTCAGGCATGACATTTATGGAAGCACCTAAGTCTAACATGCAATCATCAAATTACAATTTCCAATTATGCAAGAATTGTAAACGTCCCTGGATCTTTGCACTTCTTAGCATGGGTTGGATAAGTGCTGAACATTCTGGCTCAAGCACACTCGCTCATTCCCCTTCAGGTCGCTCTTGTTGGTACATAACTCCTTCAGAAATTTGGATATTGGGAATCTGCTTGATCGCGTCTAAGAGAGGGATGTTAATTTCAACTTTTCTGAACATCTCTAGGATCTCATTCTCTTGTGCTTTCTCTGCCAACTTTTTGGATTGAAGGGCTCTCTGAGGGAAAGGTAGAGGGATGGGGTTTCAGACTCATCATTGCCTTGCTTCAATGTTTCACTTTTCTTCGCATCAGTCTTTCCTTTTCTAGTTGGTTCAGCCTCAACTGCAGCTTGCTTGGCTCTTCTAGTTGCTGCCAGACCTTAGGGATATAGCACTGACATTCCCCTTTGGATTAGGAATTGTCTTGAAGAAGAGAGTGTAGATCCTGGGGTTGGAGCTGGTTCAGTGATGTTGCTAACTGCCCAATTGAGTTTGCAAATTCTGAATGGAAGATTCAGTTCTCTGCTGGAATTGCAAAGTGTTCGTTCAAGCTGCTTCACCAAATGTTCCAGTGAAAGACACTACTGGTCTGCTGTTGGGCTGGTGGCTGCTGTTGCACTGGCTGTGGAGGTATAGATTGTTGGAAATTTTGTTTGTGCTGTGGAAACTGCCTATGTTGGATTGTGGAAAAATTCTGTTGATTCTGGTTCTGATTCTGGTTCCACCTTAAGTTGGATGATCTCTCCAGCCAGAATTATAAGTGTTTGAAAATGGATTATGTTGCTGTTGATACTGCGGCTTTTCAGGAAAGACTCCTGCTACAGCTACTGATTGGTCTGGAGAGGTGCCTCTTGCAGAGTTGGGCAAGCATTTCATGGGTGAGTGGATCAGAACAGATACCACATGTTTGCTATCTGTGGAGTAGGAGAATGCACTGTTTGTGTCACTGCCAATTGCCTTACTAATGAGGTCCAATTCGTCCAGTCTATTTTCAAGTCTTTGGTGGTCTGCACTGGACGCTACTTGCTGGTTTCTGGGCACTGTGATATTGGACTGGGTGCTTGATGAGAACACCCCACTGCTGGTTGCTCTAGTGCTGAATTGTTGGGAATATCTGCCATGTTTGCTATCAATTCTCTGGCCGCAGCAGGTGTCTGTATCAACTAAAGCTCCACCACTGGCTGCATCTACCATATTTCTGTCGATGGGTAACAAGCCTTCATAGAAGTACAACTATCAGCAACTGATCAGATATCTGGTGGTGTGGACAGCTTGCACAGCCTCTTGAACCTCTCCCAGTATTCATGCAAATTCCTCTCCATTTGCTTGCCTTAGCCACATATCTCCTTTCTGATTGCAGTGGTCTTGAGGTTGGGAAAAACTTCTCCCAAAAATAATCTCTTCTGTCATTCCAGCTTCCAATGGATGAGGGTGAAGGTAGACAGCCAGTCCTTAGCTCCTTCATCTAGAGAGAAAGGAAAAGCTCTCAATTTAATATGCTCCTCATCAATTCCTTGTGGTTTCATTGTGCTGCAAAACATGGAACCTTCAATGCTTATGTGGATCCTCAACCTGCAAGACCATGAAACTTGGGAAGCAAATGGATTAAGACCAGATTTAAGCTCAAAGTCAGCATCAAGGTCAGGATATTGGATGCACAAGGGTTGATAGTTAACGTCAGGTGCAGCCAATTCCTTTAAAGTTCTATTGTCCATGCTCTCAGGATTAATGAAACTATTACTAGAATAAGTAAAATCTACACTATTAGAAGAATTAGGAAAATTAACAGATGGAACAGAATCAGAATGCTCAATATGCTAAATAGCTCAGACTCAAGATCAAGTTCAGTAACAATCCTATGACTTAGCCTAGAAGCCCTTCAGCAACATGCAATGTTCTCTCTATTCAGGATCAAAGCAATCAGGTCTTGTGTATTGTTACTACTCCTAGTCATACAGCATAAGGCAAACAGGCAAAAACACTAACAGCAAAAATATGTAAACTACACTAAGAAATTACAAAATAAAATCAGAAACATTATCAAATGAATTTTAAAAATTATGGGACCACCCACATAAATTCAAAAATGTATTTTTGATTTTCTATAATTTTTTGACGATTTTTAAAAATCACGAAAATAAAAAAAAATGAAAAAGTGTCTAAACGATGGAATTTAGCAAGAAAACTCATACCAGATGAAGGAATTTTCGAGATTTTGACCCCAGATTAACCGCAAAAAGGGTTAGTTTTGCTCAGGATGGTGGATAACTTTGGATAACCCAGCCTCAGCACCTAACTCCACAGGTTAATCCAATTATGCGACACTTGCAAAACTTTTGACACTTTCGACACTACTAAGCTACTCTACTCTACTCAAGTGTGGAACAAGGAATAAAATGAAAATGCACTACTCTACTCTAATCTACTGTTAATATGCAATAATAGAGATCAAAAGAACAATGCAAAAATTCCCCGGCAAACGGCGCCAAATTTGACGTGAACTGTCGAACTCACTCAAATTAACCAGGCTTATAAAGAAAATTTGTAATATAGAACAACCTTAATCGTCTCCCAAGGAATTTTGCATAGGACTAAATCACTCAATTAAAAACAAAACAATAAACAGGGGGGTTTTAATTCGATTAAAACTAAAGCAAGAGAAAATTAATGCAAGAGATAAAACGAAATTAACAATTTAAAAGCAATCAACCAACCCAAAATTGAGGTTTTAAGGACATCCGTCACTGGACAAAGAATTACTGAATCTCGTGGTTGACCCTAAACAAATCGGAATCCCTGCATTCATATAGGAACCCTCTCTACTAGACAATCACCTAGCATTTAATCAAAACTCTTGGCGTGTTCACCCATGCCATCGCACAGTGTTCACTTCAACCTGTTTTGATTTTAAGTCCCTTGGGTTAATCAACCTAAAATATTAAATCTAACATTTAATCCCTTCCCCTGGATGATCAAAATACAGAAATCATAAACAAACCTCATGGACAAACCTCATCCACCTCGGATTCAACGTACACAATCGTGTTGCTCAATTCGAGTAAAGAGGAAAAAAAACGGATTCAGTTCATGGAGAGCACGAGTCCTCTGGATTCAACAGCAAAATCCTCAACTCATGGGTTGATTGAATGGAAAGTTAGCCTACCATGGCTGGGAAAAAAACAGAAAACGAAAAGGAAAGGAAAAGAAGAACAAGATGAAGAAGATGAGAGAAAAGAGAAGAGGTGTAGATCTGAAATTTCTCCAAAATCAAAAGCTGCTGTTCATGTTACCCTAATATGTTATTTAAACCTAAAACTAAACAGGGTCAGGGCTCCAAAACTGGCCCAATTAAAAACATAACTAATGGCTTTGGTCCCATGTAATTTGGACTCCTAATTACAAAGTTAAGCCCAATTAACTAAACATAGCTCCAGAAATTTCGTGACTGACTTTGGCTCCAATTTTGACTGCCTTCTTGTCCGAATTTGGCCTTCAAGCTTCTAATACCATTTGTAGCTCTTTGAGTTATCTGCAAAACGAAAGAAGAATGAGGTTAATCGGATACCTATAACAAAAGTTATGATCAAAATACTGGAACAGTGTAAATCTAGAAAAATAGCACGAAAATGAATTAAATCCAATTAAAAGCCCAAAGCCCAATTTAGACCAAAAATCATTAATTACACACTAAACAGCCCTAAAATCATTAATCAAATGCAACAATTAAGTGTGATAAAAATTCAATTATCACCCTACCTCTTAGAATCAAACTTTTCCTTTGTTTTTCTCTTCTCCTTTCTCCTTCTTCCTCTTCATGGCCGTGAGCTCCTTCTTCTTATCTTCCTCTCTCTTTTCTTTTCTTTCTTTTCTCTTTTGGTCTTGGCTTGGCTGTAAGGCTAGGGAGCTCTTGGGGATTATTTGGTTTGTTTGTTGATTACCTAAGCTATGTTGTCTTGTTAGGCAAACCAATGTAAAGCCTTCATTTGTCTTGGTGAGTCATCCTACTAATGATAACTTGGTTAGAATCCAACTAATTTGGTTTAAGTGGAACCAAATGGAAGAAACTATATGGAATCTAATTTAGTTCCTCCAACTAGGTACTGATGGCTTTATAGCCAATGATGAGCTTCTAAGTGTCACCATGCCATTGGCTAGTTTCTTGACCAATGGTTGGCTTCCAAATGTCACAAGTCTATTGGCCAATTCTTGGCCAATCTCATGCTTCCAAGTGCCAAGACATCATTGGCCAAGATTCTAGCCAATCACACATTGCCAAGTGTCATAATTTTATGGGCTAACCCTTGGCCAATTACATAGCTCCGCATGTCACCATTTCATTGGCCAATTTTCTAGCCAATCATATGCCTCCATATGTCAACATCTCATTGGCCCATTTTCCTCCAATGATATGCTTACACATGTCACAACCCAATTGGTTTGTTCTAAGCCAATAGAATTTTTACAAGCGGCACTATCTCATTAGTTCATTCTACAATAATCACTTTTCTATTAATTTTGTTATGCTCTTATCATCTAATCCAATTATAAAGTGACTAGAAATAATTTAGTGGACTAAATGATCAATTTAGCTAATTATTGATCTCTAACTTTTTATTGGACAGAAATGCCCCTGTTTACAAATCTAAATTACTAAATTGTCACTGCTTAGTTTTCATTATTACGTTGGGTATTTCAACTGATACTTCATTCCCCTAGGTAGCTTTCAGTGCTCTCTTCAATTTAAGCAGTTATATTTTAATAATAGAAGTTAAACAAGGTGAAAAATAGTAATAATTGTATATTAACTATTAGGACAATTAAGGCTATATATTTTGCTCTAAATTAGGGCGGATGTTACATGTGACAACTACTGGACCTTTGCAACTTCTACACATTGACTTGTTTGGTCCAACTAAGACTTTAAGCTTTGATGGCAAAAAAGTATGGCTTAGTTATTGTTGATGATTACTCAAGATTTTGTTGGGTTCTATTCTTAGCTTATAAGAGTGATGCTCTTGAATTTTTTGAAAAATTTTACAAATGGATTCAAAATGAAAAAGGTTCATGTATTGCTTCCATAAGAAGTGATCATAGAGGTGAATTAGAAAATGAAAGATTTGAAACCTTTTGTAAAGAAAATGGCATAATTCATAACTTTTCTTGCCCAAGGACACCTCAACAAAATGGGGTAGTGGAAAGAAAGAATCATTCTTTACAAGAAATGACTAAAGCTATGCTATGTGAAAATGGTTTACCAAAATATTTTTAGGCTGAAGCTGTAAATATAGCATGTTACTCTAAAAATCTTATTTTAATAAGGCCCTTACTTAAAAAAACCTCCTATAAGCTTTGGATGGGAAGAAAACCAAACTTAAACTATTTTCATGCATTTGATTGCAAGTGTTTTATTCTCAATAACAAAGATAATCTTGGCAAGTTTGACTCAAAGACTAATGATGGAATCTTCCTTGGTTACTCTTTAACAAGCAAAGCATATAGAATTTTCAACAAAAGAACTCAAACTATGGAAGAAACCATGCACGTGGCCTTTGATGAATCTAACAAGTTCATTGTGAATAAACCTATTTCAGGACAGGAAGGTGAAAAGATGACTAGCCTCAAGCAAAAACAGACCACAGTCGAAACTGAAGAAAATTCAATTCTTGACAAAGATCAGTTTGCTCATTCTATTCCACCAGAAAGCTCATACAAAGGCATAAATCAAAGTTTGCCAAGGGAATGGAGATTTTTATCTTCTTACCCCGAAGAATTCATCATTAGAGATCCAACTCAAGGAGTTAGGCCAAGGTCATCATTCAAAGGCAACAACAACTTGGCTCTCATATCTCAAGTTAAACCAAAGTCTATTTGATGAAGTCTTACATGATGATGCCTAGCTTAAAGCTATGGAAGAAGAGCTACAACAGTTTGAGAAGAACAAAATTTGGAGTCTTGTTCCCCAACCAAAAGATTGCACTATCATTGGAATAAGATGCATTTATACAAACAAGCTTGACAAGAATGGAAAAGTCATGAGAAATAAAGCAAGACCTGTAGCCCAAGGTTACAATCGACAAAAAGGCATTGATTTTGATGAGACATATGCACCCATGGCAAGAATTGAAGTTATACATATGGTACTTGCATATGCATCTCATAAAGGGTTTAAACTTTATCAAATGGATGCAAAAAAGTGTTTTTCTAAATGGTTTTTTTAATGAGGAAGTCTTTGTAAGACAACCCCCTGGTTTTGAAAATAAATCATTTCCAAATCATATGCTTAAGCTTTCTAAAGCTCTTTATGGTTTGAAACAAGCTCCTAGTACTTGGTATGAAAGACTAAGCACCTTTCTAATTGAAAATAGTTTTGAAAGAGGAAAGGTAGACACAACACTTTTCACAAAATCTTTTGAGCATGATATTTTATTAGTGCAAACCTATATTGATGATATTATCTTTGGATCCCCTAATAAAATCTTGTGCAAGGAATTTTCAAGTCTTATGACCAGTAAATTTGATATGAGCATGATGGGTGAATTGACCTTTTTCCTTGGACTTCAAGTCAAGCAATTTTGAAAAAGGGATCTTTATCAATCAAGAGAAATACACTAGAGAGCTATTAAAGAAATATAGATTGGATAAGGCAAAACCTATGACTACACCCATGCATCTATTAACTAAATTGGATAAAGATGAGAATGGTAAGGATGTGGATGAAAAAAGGTATAGAGGTATGATTGGTTCTTTGTTATATTTAACCTCCTCTAGACCCGATAATATGGTTAGTGTTTGTTTATATGCAAGATTCCAATCAAATCCTAAAGAATCCCACTTAATGGCAGTTAAGAGGATTTTTAGATATTTGGTTGGAACTCTATCTTATGGATTATGGTATCCTACCACTAATCATTTTGAGCTTTGTGGTTATTGTAACGCTGAATTTGCGAGAGATAAAGTTGATAGAAGGAGTACTAGTGGATATTGCCAATTCATTGGGAATTCACTTGTCTCATGGACTAGCAAGAAGCAAAGTTCGACGGAACTTTCTACAGCTGAGGCTGAGTATATGTCTGCACCTAGTTGTTGTTCTCAATTGATTTGGATGAAACATCAATTCGTTGATTATGGTTTGCATTTTGATCACATTCCATTATATTGTGATAACACTAGTGTTATAAATTTGACTAAAAATCTAATTCAACATTTAAGAACATAGAACATAGAAATTAGACATCATTTTATCTGTGACCATGTTCAAAAAGGGAATATTGAAATCTCATTTGTGAACTCTCAAGAATAACTTGTGGATATCTTTACAAAACCCCTTCAAGAAGAGAGTTTTTGTACTTTAAGGAAGGAGATTGGGATGTTTAGTACTATGGACTTAGCTTGAAATGTTATCTTGGAGTTTTATAACTTAGATTTGTGGTTGGCAAGTGTTTATCGTGTTAGTTACTTTATTTGATGCATGTTTACATATTTTATTTTATAGTTCAAAATTCAATTTTTCTGCATAATTACTATCATTTTTTGCATAATCCGTGTTTGTGTGCTCAAACATGTGTACTTTGATGCTATTTTGAATTTTGGAATGGTTTGAAATGATTTAAAACTATTTTAAAAATTTTTGGTACTCAAACTTGCATGTTAGCATACTCATTACATTGCAGAAGAATTCTAAAATAATGACAGAATTGCTTTTTGAAGTAATTCTTAGATCAGAACATGAAAGATCAATTTTGGGACAATTTGTGTTAATTTCTATGTCAATTTTCACAAAATGAAAAATTCTACAGTAAATTTGACTTTACTGATATAAATGAGAAAGCTCATATGACCCATAAGCATACTCTTTGAGCACTGAAGAATTAGGGCTCACATAAGCTTGCTCATAATGCGTAATGAGCGTGCTCATAATGCTACTTCAGCGTAACCCCCAATTTCAAAATTTTAATATTATTACTTTTTAAAAAGTAACTGACACAGGAGTTAATTCCTTTTGTCTGTTTCCAAGGAAAACCCTTTGACCTTCTATTTCTTGTCACTTTTTGGCAGTTTTCTAACTTTCCTCCAACATTTTTGCTTTTTCTCTCTCTTTTTCTCTCTCCTACGACTGCAACTCCATCTCTGCAAGTAATCCACTGTTCAAAAGCAGCTTTCCAAAGAGTTACAAAAGCCCTAAACAACATTCTTCCATTTCAGTTCCCATCTCATTTTGAAAAATCATTTTTAAAAATGGCAAAGACTAGAGGTGCGAAAGCCCCTTCCAGGAATTGCTCCAAGTGTCTAGGAGCAAGGGGAACCAGCATGAAGTAGCAAGTGGAAAGGGATCCAATTCCTATTCAGCTTGATTCTGAGGAAAAGGTTTCTCATCATGAGCAAGTGCCATCTCAATCCAAAGAAGAGCAACCTCATTTGGATGAAGATGTGGCTGATTCGCACAATAAAGGTGCTGAACCAAAAACAAAGCATGGAAAAACAGAGTAACCCGCTGGCTCTGGCGATGAAGAGAATGCCCTAGCTACTGAATCTGGGAGTTTAATCACTCTAGCAATTGATTCCGAGGACCCAAATGTGGAGATTGAAGATTTGTGAGGTTCCTCTGAGGAAAACACAAGGTATCCCTCTCTCACTCCATCCTCTAGTTCTACTCCTCCTAATGAAACTGAGATAAGGTTTCTGAGAAAGAAAAGAAAAAGAGGAGTAGGAAAAAGAAAAAGTCTAAGGAAAAGAAAAAGAGAAAAAATTATTTATGATGAAGGGTAGGATTAAAAAGAAGAAAGGGAAAAAGAAGAAAAATGATATGTGCTTTGATGATTCTCTTTTCAAGACCCTTCAATCTTTTGAAAGATTTATTGATACTTTCAATATGAGAGTTAGAGCTCAAAGTATTATGGTGAACATTCCTCTCTCAAGGAAAAGGGAATGAACATTGAAGAAATTTTTAGTGTTCAAAACTAGTTGCTCATTTTCGATGTTGATGAAGTGGTGTACCCATAGTTGGTGAAGTTGTTTTACTGCAACTTAGAGCAAAGGGATATAGCTCTATATTCTTATGTTAAAGGGAAGGACATTGTAATACCTACCTATGTGGCACAATGTCACATACTAATTCTTTAACTTGTATTGATAAACTAGAGACAAGTAAATTTAAACTAAATTTTATAATTAACTAAATTGATAATTTCGTAACTAAATAATTACGTGTCTGTTAACATATCATAAATATAAATGATTGTTTAAACTACGTAATCATGTGACTAATTAAAATTTTAAACGTTGAAATTGATATCCCGATTACGTAACTAAAATAAAAAGATGTCCTTTACTAAACTAAAACAAATGATTGCATTATCACATTATTTAAGTAAAAATTCTCTTTTTATTTACCTTGATTACATGATCACCTTATTTAATTAAACTTTTATTTTCCTTTAATCACATTCATTAAATTTCTAACTTAGGATAGCTTACTAATTTATCATATTATAACCTTAATTTCCTTTTGCTAATTGAAGTAATTAAAACATATTAATGCACTTACACATACAATCTATTGTCAAACTAATATTCATAATCAACTATTTATGCATATTATTTATACAAAACAGTACAAATAAGGAATACATAATCATTACTAAACTCTAAATGTTATCTTCAAAGGCTCTTAATTCACATTCACTCCAACTTTCATAGCAGTATGAATCTTTACTCAATTCCTGGAAACTCTAGAAACACCATATTTATAGGGATGAGAATTCAACATTGTCAGTAAGGTTCTAAACCATATAAGAATAATTATAAAAATTATGGTGCTTCCAGCTATATATCATATAGAAAATTGTTTCATGGTTAATGTTAGTTATTAGAATATAGATAATTCATAACTATGCATCTTGCATTAGGCTTGCTAATAGTTATTTAACTAATTCTAGGCTTTCTACCTTACCTTAGCAAGCACTAGACTTCTTATCAATTATATGCTCACATGTCTTAATAACATAGGGCTTTAACCCTCTTTAAATCATCTTTGCTTATATGGTCTCATACCTTGGGGTATAGCCCCCTTTAACTTTCATCATCAATGGCCATTATCATGAGTGAGAGCTCTCCCTTGACATAGGGAGTCCCCTAAACATAAGTGGCTGTACCACATCCTTTTGGTGGATTTCATTCAATATATCCACACCCTTTTGGTAGACTATATCCATAAAGTAGACCTTAGACACATGTAAGACTTTCACGGATCACGTGCCTTTGGATCATCTCCATGGTATTTTCTTTCTCATTCTTTTCTAATCTTTCCGGATCACATCCTTTTCATTTTTCTTCTCTTAAGGATCATTTCCAAGCTTAAAATATTTCTTCCACTTTACTTATAGTGAGCATGCAATTAATGCAAGTGTGATTTTAAGGCAATTACATATTCTTAGGCCATTCATCAAGCACAAAGCTTTACTATCATAACTTCATTCAATGGTCATACATCATTGACTTACTTTCATTGGCCAAACATCTTCAAGCCCAAGGCTTTAACATCATAATAACATTCAATAGCCATACATCATTGAGAATGATACTTAAAATCTTGTAACTTACCTTGAAATCACCACTTGAGTTATACTTAGACAAAAGAGATTTTTTAAATCATAACCCCACAATTTAGCCTTCCTGTGATCATTCTTACTTTTTCAAGGCTAAACCTTCATAACACTTTTTCTATCATTAAATAAAATGCCATCTTCTACCTTAATGCTCATAATTCTACAATAGGAAGTAACTTAGTACTTCTAGGCCAAAGCTTGAAATTACTTTATTTATTTTTCTCATTTTAAACCATTTGTATGACACTAATATGCAAGCCATAATATGGCCAATTTCACCTTCTTTGGGCATTCTAGTTTTTCTTTCAATTTTTCTCACTGAAACACTCTAAACTTTATTAAAACATTATAATCTCAACATCATACACTCAAATTACATTCTTTCTTTCAAAACCTTAAAATGGTCATACCTTGGTACCTCTTGGGTGCATCATAGTTTCTCCTTAAGTTTTTCCCACTTAAAACACATCTAACTCATTTAAAACATACAAATCTCATCATGACCGCATCAACCATCAAGCTTTCCTTTTGAAACCCTATTAGGCCAAACACATTACTATAAGGTATCATGATCTTTTCTTACATTTCTACTGGAGGACATTTCTAAATTTCATAAACCTTATAAGCCACAGACCATTTAAGCTAAATACACACTTCCCCTTTGCTAGGCCTACATAGTCGAACCCATATCCATAGGGAATCATGAACTTCTACTTTATTTTTCTTTCTTGAAATACCTTAAGATAACACTAAAACTCCTAACTCTCACTTATATTCAAGTAACTCATACATAACTTATGTTATAACCTTGTGTGGCGTGAAGCATCTAAGACCATACTAAACCATTTTCAAGCTATTTAATTATAATATTACCTATATGAACTATAAAATATTATAAAGGGCTCATAATCACAAAATAACTATGGCCGTGCATGTCAATGAGTTTTTCTAAGTTGCTTTTCAAGCTATTTAAACATAGATAATAATTAATTAGCATAAGAAGTACTTAAATAGTCATTAGATCTATCTTTATACATTCAGTCTTTCTAATGTCAAGAAAAAATCAAGAAAGCACCTACGCTAACTTTAAGTAGGTATAAAGGAGTCAATCAAGTGAATCATACATCAACAAGCCATAAATCAACATCCAAACATCATGATAAACATATCTTATATCACAACACACAAAATCACACCTATGGCCTACTATGGCCGTGAGTATCAAGTAGTGACCTAAATCACTTTTCAAGCTAATTAATTATAAATAATCATGAATCACCTCTAGTTATGCTTAGATTTGCATTCACCTACTCAATTCTTGATAAGATCTAATCACTATCTAAGAACCACCGACACTAACCCTTGGTAGATATTATGAAACAATTAAGCTAAATTCACTTTAACAAGTCATAGATCTACCCAATCTTGCTATGAATCATCCATCTTTATGTTCAATACTCAAGAATCCAAAACCACCATAGACTCAAGAGTAATAAAACTTTAGCAAATCACCATGAAACATATATTTGAATTTGAAAAAGCTTAGGTTTAAACCCCTACTTCTTGAAGACAAGCTTTTGCCCCCTTTGTTCTTGGCTTTTCCATCCTTTTCTTCTTTCTTTTTCTTCCTTTTTTCTTCTTCCTCCATGCTTGGTTGTGAGCTCCCTTCTCCTTTCTTCCTCTCTTTTCTTTTCTTTCCTTTCCTTTTCTGTCTCTCTTGGCCATGACTCTTGAGGAAGCTTAGGGAATTCTTTAGTTTGTTGTCATCATTTGTTTCTATTTTACTTTATTAGGCTAGCCAATCACATTTAGCCTTGTAGTCTCATACTTATCCAATTCATGATGGCTTTAGTTTGTGAGTAGCTTGGTTCAAATGGAACCAAATGGAGGCAACTAGATAGGATTTGGTTTAGTTGCCTTAACCAAGTCATAATGACTCATTAGTACTCTTTTGTCTTTATTAGGCAATCCAATTAGATTCCAACACTTGGTAGGTGCAATTATTAGGTTAATGATGACTTAGTTAGATTTGAACTAGTTTGGTTAGATTTTGAACTAGATAGAAGTAAGTCAATAAGCTTGGTTTGGTTTCTCTAACTAGGTGATGATTACTTTTTCTAACCAATCATGTGTTGCCAAGTGTCAAGACACTATTGGCTAAGCTCCTAGCTAATCACATGCTTCCATTTGTCACCCTCCTATTGGCTAACTCTTGGCCAATTACATGCTTCCAAGTGTCAAAGCCCCAATGGCCAAGGTTCTAGCCAATCACATGGTGCCAAGTGTCAACACGCCATTGGCCAAGACTCTAGCCAATCACACTCTTCTAAATGTCACAACCTTTTTGGCTATTTCTTAACCAATAAAATGCTCACACATGTCATAACCTTATTGGCTAACTTCCTAGCCAATCATAGGCCTCCATATGTCAACATCTCAACCATTTTCCTCCAATCATGTGCTTACACATGTCACAACCTAATTGATTTATTCTAAGCCCATAAAATTCTTGCAAGTGGCACATCTCATTGGTTCATTCTATAACAGTCAGTTTTCTATTAATTTTGTTATGTTATCCTTATCTAATCCAATTATAAAGTGACTAAAAGTAAACTAATGGACCACATGATTAATTTAGCTAATTACTGATCTCTAACTTTTCGCTGGACCTAAATGCCTTTGTTACAGATCCAAAATTGCTAAATTCCCCTTGTTTAGTTTTCACTATATCATTAGGTATTTCAACTTATGCTTGTCTCCCCTATGCAGTTTTTAATGCTCTCTTTAATTTGAGTAGTCATATTTTAATAATAAAATTTAAATAGGGTGAAAAATAGCAATAATTATTATATTAACTATTAGGACAATTAGAACTATGTATTTTGCTCTAGATTAGGGTGGATGTTACAGGCATCATTATTGATTTGAAAACCATTGAAACTGTTCTTGGTGTGAAGCCCATTGGTGTGAGAATCTATTGCTTCAACAAGTGAAATAGTGACTCTGAAGTATCATTTGAGAATGCTATCAAGGCTATATGCTCTCATCCGTCAAAGCTTGATAAAGGGAAGCCTACACATATTGCACTTGGCCCTATGAACACATTTCTTTACAAGTTGGTTTCTAAGGTAATTCTTCCAAAGAATGAGAGCTACCATCAAGTCAACATGATGGAAACTCTTATTCAGTATCGTCTTGTGATGAAAGTACCTTTGTGCTTTGGTTATCTTATGATGCATTATATGGCCAAATGTGCTTATAAAAAGAAGGCAGTAAGCTTACCTTATGATATGCTACTCACTTGTTTCTTTAAGCATTTTGGTGATAATCTTATGGGTGAAGCTCATGAACCAGTGAAATATACTATCAATGGTAAATATATTTCACTGTCTGAAATTGAATTAGATGAAATTGGAAATTGGAGAAAGAAAGTCAAAGAAGAGAATGTAGGTTCTTTTAAGAGGAAGGGTAAAGAAAAGGTGGTTGAAGAGGCTGCTAATGTTCCTCTTAGCATACTCAGAGACATTATTCCTTATTTTGAGGCAAAAAAAAAAATGTTAAGAAAGAAGCTTCCACTGTCGAAGATCAGTCTACTGGTACTGCAAATCAGTCTACTAATCCTATTATTCTGCAGAAGATTCTGGACACTCTGGAGGAACTGGCTATTAGGCAAAAGAGGATTGAACGTGCTCAGAAGAACATGCCCAACAATGCCACGAATACCTTTCAAAGTGTCCACAATCAACTTGAAGGGATGAAGACCAAGTTCAATGATTTTGAGCATTGGTGGAATAATGCCTATGAGACTGAACTGAGGCCCAAAGCAAAGAAGAGAGCTTGGCCCAAAGAACCTCTCAAGAAGAAGCCACCACCTACTTCTTTTTTCCATCTTTCATCTAGTTTTCATTATGATTTACTTGGTTAGAATGCTTATTCTATCCTAGAGCATACTAGTTTTGCATGATTTAAACCATACTTTTTGATTTCTTTTTGATGACTTACGTTGAAATTTTTGCTCTAACTTTATGTTCTGCTACTGTTTATCTTTTGGCTACACTATGTGCAAGCATACTTGGACAATTTCTTTTTTGGATGTGTATGAATCTTTGGTCTAATATAATTTTTAGCATTTCTCTCTTTACATTATATTAGTTCTCTGTTATTGTCCTTGGTGTATATCTATGTTTCCCACCTTGAGTGATGCGAAAAGGGGGAGAACAAGAATGCAAAAAGATTCAAAGGGGAAGAACATGAAATAAGAAGAATGTAAGTTTATGACTCAATGGGAAAACAAGGAATATGAATGAGCATTCAAAAAAAGCATTCAAAACTCATAGAGCAAACTGAAGGAAAGTGCAAAGGTGATATTTTGAAAAGCTCCTAGGTATTTCATTCCTTTAATCTTTTAGAAAGGGGAAGACATTAATCTCAGGGAGTACTTCTATTTTTGCTATTTTCCTCTCTTATTCACAACCAAATTTGCTTTAAACCTATAAACATTAGTTCTTATATTTTTTGCTCTAATATTAGCTCTTATACATCTTTTGAAAATCTGCATTCGTGAGTTAAAATATGTTTGTCATCATCAAGGGGGAGATTGTTAGCCCAAGGTTTATTTTGACATTGATTTGGTGATGATTAAAAATACTATTTTTGATCATTTTACACTATTTACTTATGTTTGACCTTGGCCAAAGGATTATATTGCAGATTTATCAAAAGATCACATAAATGTCTCATGGAAGTCACTACTGTGAGCAAATGAAGCTGTCTCATACACAAAGTCTTTGAACGTAAATTGAAGAAGATTGTTGTACATCACAAAGAAATTTTCTAAAATTGTAAAAGAGACTAGCTTGGAGGCTTATCAAGAAAATTAATTTGCTCTTGAAGACATGAAGATTTCAGTTGCTACTGTGAAGGATCATTCGTCTCATGAATTGAAGATGAGCCTACTAGCGTCCATTAGTCAAGCTTCTGGAATACGAAGGATAAGCTTGCTCATGAACTGAAGATGAATCAACTCATGAAACTACCTTTTTGCACTGCACTCGTCTGCTTTGCACAAAAACTGCTAAAAGCTATCAGTAGTTGTGAGAGATCCCAAAATTAATGCCAACGGATATTTACTGTACAAATGGGAATAACTTGGAGGCAAAGCAAAGAAAAGCCTTCCATAACTGTGAAAGCTGAAAAAGGTGGTAGAAACTTTTTGAAAAAGGAGCTTGGGAGTTTGCAACGGTCAACTGAAGCTGTATTTGATATTCTCAACTCATTTCAACACCCCATATACGTGAATGACTAGAGAATAATTGAGTTCTAGTGCTTCCATTGCAAAACATTCACTGTATTGTGCTAAAACTTGAATATCCACTCTACAACAGAGTTATTTATCACTGTATTTGTGAAAGTCCTATGTGGCTATTTGATTTGAGAGCTTGGAGAGGCTTTAGACTACTTGTTCTAGCTTGGAGAGGCTAGGGTTGAAGAAAACTACTTATGTATCTAACTTAGAGAGGCTAGGATGGATCAAAACTACTTGTTCTAGCTTGGAGAGGCTGAGGTTGAAGAAAACTACTCGTGTTGTAGCTTGGAGAGGCTAAGATTGAAGAAATAACACTCAGAAATAGTATAAAATCTCAGCTGTGCTGGGGATTGGACATAGGTTCCATTGTTTGGGAGCCGAACTAGTATAAATGCTTTGGGCAAGCTCTTCTATCCCTTATCTTTTACATTAACTTGCTTGACTGTGTGTTATTCATCCGCTACATGTGTTTTAAACTCTGTTTGTGCAAGATTTCGTATTTTGAAATTTAAACCTGTTGGAGATTAGCCTGCTTATGCTAGCATATAAGTAGTCTCATCTATGTTTTTGATCTTATTGTTTTTAAGCACTTCAGTAAGTTTCATTTTGGACAGGACTTGATTCAACCTCCCTTCTCAAGTCCATTTGCACCATCAACAATGTCTTGTTCTGGACAGCACCTCTTCCGTTGTGAATTACTTTGGATATATATATATATATGTATGTATGTATGTATGTATGTATATATGTATTGGATTTAAGTGCCGTTTGTTTCCTTTGAAAGCTTATAAATAAATCTTCCAATAATAAAAATTTCAGACTCAAACTCATACTAGGACAATGCCGGTGTTATTTTGAATTCAGTTCTGTTCTGCATATTCTTTATCTTGGGCAGCATTTATTCTTTCATACATAACTTGGGCTTTACACATCCAAATGACACCCAACTTGTTGCATTGTGAAGTTAAGATATAAGACTTAATTTTATAAAAATTTTAGATATTTTCCCTTTGTTATTTGGCACCAGCTTGTGCACAAACTTGGATTTAATTCTGCAGAATGTTAATTTTCTGATATGACAATGTAGGTGTTTGCATGCATAACTTTGGCCATACAGGCCCTATTGTCGTGCTACTTGTTGCATTTAAAAGCTAAGGTATAGTGCTTTCAACTGTGAAAATTTAAGATTTCAACTCTTTGCCAATTGATGCCAGATTTTTGCCAAAATTTGTGTTGTTTCTACATAATTTTTGTTTCTGGCGGCACCTATTGCTTTACTCATAACTTGGACTATACAAGTCAGAATCGCGTGATGTGAATTGCTTTGGAAACCTAACACATAGGGCCTTGATTCATAAAAATTTCATAATTTTATTCTTTCCCAATCATTACCAGTTTTTCTTAAAATTAATGTCAAATTCTGCATATCATAACTATTTGATAGCATGTATGTGTGATCATAGCTTGGGCTAGGAAGTAGGAAATCCTGAAAACATTATATATTTTTTTAAATTGAAACAGTAATTATATCTGCTGTGGCTGAACGTGTGTTAACAAATTCTGTTTTTAGGGAAAAGATTCTCTTCTTGTTAGTTTCTAATGACTACCGTAGATGGGAAGTACACCATCAATCTTTCTATGGTTAATCATTTTTTTTAACTACAGCTGAGATGTTTTCGGTTCTATAGAAAAACTGTAGTATGTGAATGATATTTTCTTTTTACATTGCTTATATACTTCTTGGGTTAGAATGAAGGATGGGATGCTTGATCAAGTATACTGATTACTGAGAAATAGAATGAAAATCCGTGCTCATATAACTGTTAAAATCATATACCTGTGTTCTAAGGATATGAACAGAACTTTGGAATTAAATTTGTGAAACTGTAGTTTGATATAAAAACTGAAAACTGAATTTTGGATTCTGTATATATAAGGAATACAACTGAACTTTATAAATCCTGATTAAGGCTACTAACTATGAAGTATATAAAATGCTGGAAGCAAATGTTATGGACTGCCATATGGAAAATCGTGGCTGCTAAACCAAACTGTGACATGAACAAATTCTGAAGGAAAATTTCTGCAGAACCGTGGAACTCTTGGACAGTTAATTAACCGAAACAGCAGAACAGTGGAGAATGTTATGCAGAACCGTGACCATGCAGTAAGGGAACATATTTTTAAAACTGTGAACTCACAAGAAGGAGAATTGTACAGAACCGTGACTGTTTATGTGCAGAACAGTGGAGATTGTTATGCAGAATTGTGACAGAAACTATCAAATCAACTTTGTTGATAATTAAATTATGTGGACAGTAAAGAAATTTGGCAATTAAAACTCTAAAACAGTAACTAAAACTTTATATTCATTTTATGTTTTGTGCAGAGAATTTTCCTTTATATACCTATATGTGCAGGTGAGGTTTTTTTCTCTTTCTCTTTCTTCCTTTATATAACTAAAATTATGTCCTTTATATACCTCTAGCTTCTTTCGGTTTTGATTAAATTAATTAAGTGCTGCATCATTTGCTTAATACTATTTCAGTTTTTGATTTTTTATGTGTTACAAACATAATTTGCATAATCATAAAATTCTTAAACTGCATCTGTTCTGTACTTTGGCCGTGAACTGCATACTAGAACAATGTACATATTGTTTCTGTTTTGAGTGCTGTAGGTCTATGGATGTTCAAAGCAATCCTAGTTTACGAAATTGACCCGAGATATGTGACATGTAGTCCGTGGACAGTATAAGTGTTACTTGACTATGATATTTAATTCATCTTATGCTAAAGAATTTCTTGTTTCCATGAATTATGATACACATTTCTTTCAAAGTTGTTATAATAGGTAATTGAGAATCGTGGCTTAATCCTTAATAGTGGTATTTGGATATGGACTGCTGTTTGTATACTAAAGGCCTATACCTCTGCGTGCTGGAACTTGGTCGATCACGTGTGTGGATAGTGATTATAAATTGCAAAGGAATTTCCTTTTCGTATGCTGGACAAATAGACACCAAGATCAAGATTCATGAATGATATGGAATTGTATATGTTCAAGCGGTGTCTCAAATTGAATCTTATTATGCTTTGTAAATTGTGTATTTGCTTTAAAATTTAGTTATTGAGTTGTGACTACATTTTATGTGAAACTAAAACTTAATGATAGGCACTCAAAGGCAGGTGCTAAGCAAGTGATTTAAAAATACACAAAGGTCGGTGTTTTTAAGTAAGGCACACAAAGGAATGTGCTGAATGAAAATTAAGCACACAAAAGAAGGTGTTGAGAACACTCAGAGGTAAGTTTTTGCATAAGCACACAAAGGAAGGTGCTATGAACACTCAAAGGTAAGTGTTTGTATAAGTACACAAAGAAAGGTGCTGTAAACACTCAAAGGAAAGTGTTTGGTTCTCCATTTACCGTATTAAGATGCTAAATTCTATATTTAAAGCCAAGGTTTATAATTATATTCAAGTTTATGATTTTCTTTTTCTTAAATGAGATCTATGTAGCATGATACAGACAGTTGAAGTAAAAGGTTTAATTCAAAATCGATTTTTGTGTCCTTTAGCTCAAACGAAATAAAGTCATGAGTCCTTGAATTGCTTTCTATATGAAAGTTCAAAATAATTTGACAGTCACTTTAGTTTTGTGGAGAATGATCTGGTGTATAATCCATAAGTATGCTTAATAAAGGAGGCTCCAAAGAATGATCTGGTGTATACTTCGTGAGATCTCAAATGATAAGCCAGTAGGGAATGATCTAGTGTATACTCTACTAGGATTATCCTGTATGCATGTTAGTCTTGCTTGAAGATTCGGTTAGATACATGATTATTTATCTTGAGAAGGGTGTTGTTGATGAACGACACCCTACTGCAAACCAGCTAGATACACTCTGAGTGTGAAGACTGATTCCCCAAGAGAAAAGAAAGAAAGAAGGAAAAGAAAAGAAACTTACACTGATTTCCCAAGAGAAAAAGAAAAGAAAGAAAGAAAATATACAAACACAGACATGTGGAGGAAATCAGCCAGATACATGCACAGGTATGTGAGTTAAATGACACATACAAGGTATGTGAGGGAGGGGGAGTTGGGATCCCATGTAAAAGCTACTCCCCTAGGACTGGCCAGTATGATTGCTAGGACCGAAATCTCTAACAAGACAGATGCATGTTCTCATGCAGGACTAAGTATTAGTAGAATCTAGTTTGTAATGTGTGTACTGGGCAGATCTTACTAGCTTGCGGCTATTGATATTTGTTTTGTCATGAAGATACATGATATAAAATAAAATTTAATACCATTATGGCATAAATGTTTATAATGAACAGAATATCACATGCTAATGAATGTTAAGAAGATTCTTCAAATAATTTGAAATTTTTGATTAGTTGATGAGATAGTTGGAAACTTTATGTAATGGTACGACATTAAATTTATAACTTGATAGTTGCGTTCATTTTGCATGTCATCTGAACTTGTGATGTTTCATAGGCTAAGTGCATCTTTATGGAGAGTGCTGGTGTTATTTGTTAAGAAGAAGGGATGGTAGTTTAAAGACTGCCTATATTCAATTTTTCTTTGTGACTACTCATTACTGCTTTGCTACTTGTTTGTACAAGAACCAACTCTTAAATTGTGTTGAGCTCTAAAATTAACCTCTTTTAGTGGATACTACTTAAAATTATGTTTTAGGACTTGACTAATAGGATTATAGTTAACTAGATTTACATAAAGGTAGGCAAGAAAACATGATATTTCCGTAGCTTAACTTAGAGCATAAAATAAAATTTAGTAGGTATTGATTTAAATCTTAGAAAATAGAAGAGAAATAGTTAGGTACTGGAAGTATATCTAGCAATTTTTGAGTAGGGTAAACTAAATTTTGGGAACAAAATTCATAAAGGAGGAGAGAAATGTGACATATCAAAAATTATATTCCTAATTATTATACATAAAAGATATGAGGATTAATGCATTGAGAGATAGTGAGAAGGTATGAAATAAAACAGTGGAAAATTTTCTTCAGTTGCCAAAATATAATTTTAATACTATTCATAATAATACTAACCAAGAAAAGATTAGAAGGTAAAATAAGTGGACTTGATAAGTTTAATTAAAAGTTTGAAAGAAAAAATATAATTAGGAAATTATTAAAATGATGTAGCTAATCTTGTCATTTTGCATACTCTCTGTAACGCCCCGTATGCATCCGGACCGTTAACCTTTATGGTCTCTAAGCGCAACGTTTAATTAAGCAGCACAGCAGAAGGAATATAAACATACTTCAACAATAACCACTTTGATAATTCTTGAGGTTGATTAGCTAATAAAAGCTCATACCATAACTTAAAAGAGTCCACAAGTTGTTCTTTAAGAGAAAGCAAGCAAACAGAGTTTTCACCATAATTCAACCATGAACAGCCTTAAATATTTCGATAACTGGGACTAATCTACTTCACCAAAAAATCTCATATTCTATTAGGATAGAGTAGACATCATAAGCTTTCCAAAAAGGTATATTATGAGCCATTTGGTTAAGTATAATCCAAGTTATGCATCTCACCAAATGGCTGTGCTATACTGGCCACCGCATCCGAGTCCGTCACACTCACGGACTTTCTGGGAAATTAACCAGTAGGCTAAAATTCTAAATTTTGGATATGTCAAACTAGACCATCTAAGCTTTCCAATGACATATTATTTGCACCATTTGGCTTAGTATAACTCGATTTATGCTTGTCCCAAGCTAACTGTCCAGACTGGACTCCTGGAAACAGAGCAGCGACCTTTACGGGGAAACTGGGAAAACGGTCACTTGTCCATAAATTATAAAAACTTTCCAGAATTAAATATCTCTAAGTTAGCTTCACGTGGGTTAAAGTGTCACCTCATTTGGACCACTCTAGCTCAAGTTATGTTTATTTTACCACAACATGTTCATCAGCCAAAACAGTGAATCCGAAAACAGGACAGCCTTGGTTTTGCATGTCGTAGGAGCACATTCATGGACCATTTAGGTACCTAATTAGTCTCAAAGCATATATTGAATGTCCACTCACCTAATACACAACCATTTTCCCTAGAATCCATTCCATGGATACACCTGATTTGCATTTAACCAATATGACACACAATTTATCAATTGGACCAAAACATAGCACATTTGCATAATTTGTATACAAGCTCAATCATATTATACCATCTCATATTTACATAATTTGCATGGTACCAAATTGAATATCATCACTTGGAGTACATACACATACTAAGCACTTGATTCATATGGCATATTCAACATTTACAATGCCTCTAAATCAAGAGTACCAAGAAGTTTACAAAAAGGGTTACAAGTGATTATACATCCCAAAATGGTTATCCATACATATAATCCTCAAAATATCTACACATGCTTCTTGTCCCTTGAAAGAGCTAATCCCTCCTCCTTGAGGACCTGAAAACATAGCCCCAAATGGGGTGAGAAATAAATCTCAATAAACCCAGGGTCCTTGAAGACCCCTCCACCCTTGAGTTCACTTTCCTGCATACAAGCGTTAGGCAATTTATAACATAATACACCGCCTATATCAAAGTGAGCACACAACAATAGCAATAAGACTACTCCATTGAGCCGTACCTCAAAGTGAGTATCCGTATGGAATTTCCAAGAGCCGTACCTCTTAGGACAAACCATACACACTATTCTCCTGGCTAGGGAACCTACACAATCAATACACACACACTCGGGCCACTCCAATGAGCCATACCTCAAAGTGAGTGCCCAATATTCACCTTGCCAGGGAACCTCCCCAATCAATACAAACCATGCCTCAATGGCTCAAACACATCATAATATTCACACACAATTGCATATTATACCATAAGCTAACACACCAATTTTGCATCAAAGATAATAACCATAATTCCAAAGAAAATGGTAGAACAAACAAGTGGGAATTATCCCAAGGTCCAAGAGTTTACCTCTTGAAGCTTAGCTCTCTAAGTTCTTCCTTTTCGTTTCACACAATCACAATTAACAAAGTCACCAAGATCACCCCTATTCTTGAAAAATTCAAGAATACACACCACCTAAGCCAAACTTGATTCCAATGGTATTTCAACCATTCTTCCTCCACCTTCAATATCACCAACAAACCTTTTCCACACAACAATACATACATATCAAAAACCATAGGAGAAACATAAACCCATTATGCACATAAATCAAAACCCTAAGTTTAATCCATGAAAAGCAAAGGAATCAAGTCCTACTCACCTCAAACACTCTTGAATTGGTAGAACAACAATGATTCCTAGCTTCTAAGGTGGAAAATCACACTTTCTTCCCACCTCATGGATGGCACACAAAAGCTCCAAGAGAGGGAAAAATGGTTCCTTTTCTTCTCCTAAACTTTGGGTTATCTAAGGTAAGAAGAACCTAAGCTTTTGTGGTTTTGAAAGCTTCAAAACTTGGTGTATTTTTGGCTAAGAAAGGTGGAGCACAAATGGAGGAAGGAGAGAAAGAAACTCTCGGGCATCACAAGGAAGAAGATGAAGCAAATGGTTGACCAAGTCCAAGGATGTCTTAAAATATCCCACTTTGATCCTATGCTTCCATTCTTACTTTTGGCAACTTGCAACCTTTTCATCATACCATCAAATTTTCATCCAATAGCCATCAAATTAGGGCTCACAAGACTAATATAGGATGGCTTACACAAGATTAATTCTAAAGTTTTGGCAACTTTTGCTTAATTACACTTTTGCCCCAAAACTTTTAATATTTGCGATTTGACCCCTATAATTTCACATATAATTCATTTTAACCCCAATTAGTCCTAACGAAAATTTTAACTTCTTAACCCACATTAACCTTTTACATAACCTTATCATTTCCCATTCATTTAGGCTAATTTAGGATATTATATTCTCCCCACCTTTTTAAGATTTTGCCTACAAAATCAAAGTGATTACCTATTTAACAACTCAGGATATTGCTGTAGAAGTTGGTCTTCCCTTTCCCAAGTTGCTTCCTCTGGAGATCTTCCCTTCCACTGAACTTTTACCAATGGAACGATCTTTGTCCTCAGCTTCTGCTCCTTCTTGTCCAAAATTCTCTCAGGTGCCATAACGATCTTCAGATTCTCTCTAATCTGAACTTGATCAGGCTGCACCACATGCTCAGGATCCTGCACATATCTCCTAAGTTGTGATATATGGAAGACATCATGGAGATTTGACAACTGTGGAGGCAATGCTAACTGGTAGGCAACTGGCCCCACTCGCTTGAGTATCTGATAAGGCCCGATGAACCTGGGACTCAGCTTCCTAACACCAAGAGCTCGTCCTACACCCGTAACAGGTGACAACCTCACAAATACATGTTCCCTTCACTGAACTCTAGGGGTCGATGTTTGTGATCATAAAAACTTTTCTGACGACTCTGGGCTTTCACCAGTTTTTCTTTAATCATCTGAATCTGTTCAGATGTATCCTGAACCAATTCTGGTCCTAACAGCTGTTTCTCACCAATCTCTGTCCAACATGTAGGAGTCCTGCATCGTCTACCATACAATGCCTCATAGGGTGCCATGCCTATGCTGGAGTGAAAACTGTTGTTGTAGGAAAATTCCACCAATGGCAGATATTTATCCCACTTGACACCCTGCTCTAAGGTGCAAGCTCTCAGCATATCTTCAAGAGTCTGGATAGTTCTCTCTGTCTGACCATCAGTTTGAGGGTGATAAGCTGTACTCAACCTCAACTGAGTGCCAAAAGCATCTTGCAACGATCCCCAAAATCGAGATGTAAACTTCGGATCCCGGTCACTGACTATGTTCTCAGGTATCCCGTGAAGTCTAACAATCTCACTGATATAAATCTGGGCTAATTTCTCTGTAGAAAAAGTCACTTTTACTGGAAGAAAATGTGCTGACTTTGTGAGTCTATCAACAATAACCCAGATAGAATCATAACCTGCCTGTGTCCTTGGCAAGCCAACCACAAAATCCATTGAGATACTATCCCATTTCCACTGTGGAATCTCAAGGGGTTGGAGTAATCCGGTAGGTTTTTGGTGTTCGATCTTTACCTTTCTGGCATGTGAGACACTTTGAAACATACTCTGCTATGTCTCTCTTCATTCCAGACCACCAAAAATTTCTTTTCAAATCTTGATACATCTTGGTAGCTCCAGGATGAATTGAAAACTGCCCTTTATGTGCCTCAATCAGGATTTCATCAATTAACTCACCTTTAGGAACAACAATTCTATCTTGGTACTTCATCAAATTCTTTATCTTCCCAAAATATGTCTTGTTGTCTGCAAAGAACATCTACACTCGGATCTTGCTTCTGAGCCTGTCTGATTCTGTCAATCAACTCATTATGAACACGGGTCCTCTGCATCTCTAGACTATGAGTACCCAAATGAACTGAAATATGCATATCCCTGAAATCCTCTATCAGTTCCCATTCTTTGAGAAGAAGCTGAGAGAGGTCCAAGGACTTCCTGCTAAGAGCATCAGCTACCACATTAGCTTTTCCAGGATGATACTTCAACTCAAAGTCGTAGTCTTTTAAGAACTCCATCCAACGCCTTTGCCTCATATTAAGTTCCTTCTGATCAAACAGATATTTAAGGCTCTTGTGGTCACTGAACACCTCAAACTTAGCACCATAAAGATAAGTGCCTCCATATCTTTAGAGCAAACACTATAGCTGCTAGCTCTAAATCATGGGTAGGGTAGTTCTCCTCATGTGGTTTCAACTGCCGTGAAGCATAAGCCACTACCATTCTCTTCTGCATCAAAACACATCCAAGTCCTTTCTTGGAAGCATCGCAGTAAATTTCAAAATTACCAACAGGATCAGGAAGAGTCAACACCGGAGCAGATGTCAACTTTTCCTTCAATTCCTGAAAGCACTGCTCACATTCTTGAGTCCATACAAATGGAGTACCCTTCCTGGTAAGACGTGTCAAGGGCAACACCATCTGAGAGAAACCCTGAATGAACCTCCGGTAATAACCAGCTAGACCAAGAAAACTCTTAATCTCAGTAATATTTTTTGGTCTTTCCCAACTCATAACTGCCTCAATTTTACTGGGATCAACTGCTACACCATCTGCTGAGATAACATGACCCAGAAATTTGACCTCTGACAACCAGAATTCACATTTTGACAACTTGGCATATAATTGCTTCTCCTTTAAAATTTGCAACACAATCCTCAGATGTTCCTCATGTTCCTCATTACTTTGAGAGTAGATTAGTATATCATCAATAAACACCACTACAAACTGATCCAGGTAAGGTTTAAAGATGCGATTCATATAATCCATAAACACTGCAGGAGCATTAGTGAGTCCAAATGGAATGACTTGGTACTCATAATGTCCATACCTAGTCCTGAATGCAGTTTTGGGAATATCCTGCGGCTTAATCCGGATTTGATGATATCCAGACCGAAGGTCAATCTTTGAAAATACCCTTGCACCCCTTAACTGATCTAGAAGATCATCTATCCGTGGAAGTGGATATTTATTTTTAATGGTCACCTTATTCAATTGCCTGTAATCAGTACAAAGTCTAAGGCTTCCATCCTTCTTTTTCACAAATAACACTGGAGCTCCCCAAGGAGAAACACTTGGTCTAATGAACTGTTTAGACAACAAGTCCTCCAACTGCTTCTTTAACTCACTCAACTCCAAGAGGGGACATACGGTAAGGAGCAACAGAAATTGGCCCCACTCCTGGAAGCAAGTCAATCGAAAATACAACTTCTCTCTCTGGAGGTAAATGAGGAATCTCATCAGGAAATACCTCAGAGAATTCATTAACGATAGGGATGCTCATTACTTCATCCTGATATTCATCTTTCACAATACTTATCAAGATGTATCCTTTAGCTCCTTCCGACAAAGCCTTCTTAACTTGAAGAATAGAAAGACAACCAGAGGAATCCAATTTGTCTTCCTCTGAGGATATTATAATCCTCTTACTACAGCAGTCAATAAGTACACAATTTCGAGTAAGCCAATCCATACCGATAATGACCTCAAAGCCAAACACTGGTAGACACACCAAATCTATAAAGTAGTCTCGCCCTTCATATTGGAAGTGACAATTCCTACACACTGTAGAAGTAGTGCACTTCCCCCCTGTGGCAGTAGTAATTTCCACACTGTGGGGGAGAGTAGTGATGGGCAATCCTAACTTCATAGCACAAGATCCAGCTATAAAGGAGTGTGTGGCTCCTGAATCAAACAACACTTTAATTTCAAAGCCATTTAGCAAAACAATACCTTTTATCAAGATTCGGAGCCTTCTCCGCCTCCTGGGTGTCCAAAGTATAAACTCTACCCCCAGTCTGTGGCCTAGGGGTAGTCCGTGCATCTGCAGTCTGATTAGCACCCTGAGGGCACTCTCTGATAAAATGACCAGGCTGGCCACATCAGAAAACAAACCCTCTGGTTAAGTCTACAGACTCCCCAGTGATTTTTCCCACAAGTACCACATCTAGGGGTTGTAGCTTTTCCCGTGGATTTGCCTTTCTGATTACCACTTCTCTTGAACTTGCTGACAGGAGACTCGACTTGCAGGTTCTTACCTTTATCCTTCTTATTATCCCAACCTTGCCTTGAACCTCTGGCTTTCTGTGTCTCTCCCTCCTTCAAAGAGAGGGTTTTTCCTCCACTTTCTTTCATCAGGACCTTTTCAACGGCCCTGCATTGATTAACCAAGGGACCCAGTTCCCTAATTCTGTAACCGACAACTAGCTTTTCAATCTCTTGGTTCAGGCCTCTCTGATACTTTGATGCAAGCCATGCGGGGTTATGTGGAACTCCTCCATAATTGGAGAACTTGGCCAGTTCATCAAATCTGGCAGTATACTCATCGATAGTCAGATCACCCTGTTCAAGGGCCAAAAACTCACCTTCCTTCTCTTCCCGGACATCTCCAGGAAAATACTTCTCAAGAAATTCTTCCTCAAACACTAGCCAGGTAATTTCTCTACCTTGCTGCTCCAGCTGTCTTCTGTTGCCAGCCCACCAGTCATCTGCATCTCCCTGAAGCATATAAGTAGCATAGTCTACCTTCTGAGTATCAGGGCACCTCATCACTCTGAAAATCTTGTCTAGAGATTGTAGCCATCTGGCAGCAGCTACGGGGTCATACTCTCCCTCGAAGGTAGGTGGTTGATGCTTGCGGAAGTCATTCAACCTCCTCCTCCACTGATCATCCTCAACATCAGGTTCCACCTGTGCCTGTGCTGGCCCTAGTCCTTGAGCTGCAGCTGCTCCAAGATTGGGGTTCCTACGTGGTGAAGGTGGTGGAGGTGGCGGCTGATTTGCCTGCCTATCAGCTCGAAGCTCTTCCATAAAAGTTCGCATCATGTTCTGATTAGCTTCTCTGTTAGCTCTCATCTCTTCTTGATGGGCTTGCCGTGTCACCCTCATCTCTTCTTGCATCGCAGCCAAAGATGCTAGAATCGGGTCCGGCTGACTACTAGAGGCTCCCTGAGTCCTCCTAGTACGTACCATGATTCTGCACACACATTATACACAAGAATGAGTTGATCAGTCTCACACTCAGTATTGATATATGCATACTCATGATAAACACTAAGATAACCCAACAAGCTACATAAACACTTAACAATAATAGGCTCTTTCCCTAGAAGGTTGCTCTGATACCATAAAATGTAACGCCCCGTATGCATCCGGACCGTTAACCTTTATGGTCTCTAAGCGCAACGTTTAATTAAGCAACACAGCGGAAGGAATATAAAACATACATCAACAATAACCACTTTGATAATTCTTGAGGTTGGATTAGCTAATAAAAGCTCACACCATAACTTATAAGAGTCCACAAGTTGTTCTTCAAGAGAAACAAGAAGAAAACAGAGTTTTCACCATAATTCAACCATGAACAGCCTTAAATATTTCGATAACTGGGACTAATCTACTTCACCAAAAAATCTCATATTCTATTAGGATAGAAGTAGACATCATAAGCTTTCCAAAAAGGTATATTATGAGCCATTTGGTTAAGTATAATCCAAGTTATGCATCTCACCAAATGGCTGTGCTATACTGGCCACCGCATCCGAGTCCGTCACACTCACGGACTTTCTGGGAATTAACCACTAGGCTAAAAATTCTAAATTTTTGATATGTTAAACTAGACAATCTAAGCTTTCCAATGACATATTATTTGCACCATTTGGCTTAGTATAACTCGATTTATGCTTGTCCCAAGATAACTGTCCAGACTGGACTCCTGGAAACAGAGCAGCGACCTTTACAGGGAAACTGGGAAACGGTCACTTGTCCATAAATTATAAAAACTTTTCCAGAATTAAATATCTCTAAGTTAGCTTCACGTGGGTTCAAAGTTTCACCTCATTTGGACCACTCTAGCTCAAGTTATGTTTATTTTACCACAACATGTTCATCAGCCAAAACAGTGAATCCGAAAACAGGACAGCCTCGGTTTTGCATGTTCGTAGGGGCACATTCATGGACCATTTAGGTACCTAATTAGCCTCAAAGCATATATTGAATGTCCACTCACCTAATACACAACCATTTTCCCTAGAATCCATGGATACACCTAATTTGCATTTAACCAACATGACACACAATTTATCAATTGGACCAAAACATAGCACATTTGCATAATTTGTATACTAGCTCAATCATATCATACCATCTCACATTTACATAATTTGCATGGTACAAATTGAATATCATCACTTGGAGTACATACACATACTAAGCACTTGATTCATATGGCATATTCAACATTTACAATGCCTCTAAATCAAGAGTACCAAGAAGTTTACAAAAAGGGTTACAAGTGATTATACATCCCAAAATGGTTATCCATACATATAATCCCAAAATATCTACATGTCATCTTTCCTCTTTTTCAAGAGGGCTACACATGCTTCTTTCCTCTTGGAAGAGCTAATCCCTCCTCCTTGAGGACCTGAAAACATAGCCCCAAATGGGGTGAGAAATAAATCTCAGTAAACCCAGGGTCCTTGAAGACCCCTCCACCCTTGAGTTCACTTTCCTGCATACAAACGTTAGGCAATTTATAACATAATACACCGCCTATATCAAAGTGAGCACACAGCAATAGCAATAGGACCACTCCATTGAAGCCGTACCTCAAAGTGAGTATCCGTATGGAATTTCCAAGAGCCGTACCTCTTAGGACAAAACCATACACACTATTCTCCTGGCTAGGGAACCTACACAATCAATACACACACTCGGGCCACTCCAATGAGCCATACCTCAAAGTGAGTGCCCAATATTCACCTTGCCAGGAAACCTCCCCAATCAATGCAAACAATGCCTCAATGGCTCAAACACATCATAATATTCACACAATTGCATATTATACCATAAGCTAACACACCAATTTTGCATCCAAGGTAATAACCATAATTCCAAAAGAAAATGGTAGAACAACAAGTGGGAATTATCCCAAGGTCCAAGAGTTTACCTCTTGAAGCTTAGCTCTCTAAGTTCTTCCTTTTCGTTTCACACAATCACAATTAACAAAGTCACCAATATCACCTATTAAAGGCAATACACTCAATTCACACACAAAATCATCAAACCAAGGATCACAATTTCTAAAATTCCAAGGTTAGAACTCTTACCCCTATTCTTGAAAAATTCAAGAATACACACCACTTAAGCCAAACTTGATTCCAATGGTATTTCAACCATTCTTCCTCCACCTTCAATATCACCAACAAACCTTTTCCACACAACAATACATACATATCAAAAACCATAGGAGAAACATAAACCCATTATGCACATAAATTAAAACCCTAAGTTTAATCCATGAAAAGCAAAGGAATCAAGTCCTACTCACCTCAAACACTCTTGAATTGGTAGAACAACAAGATTCCTAGCTTCTAAGGTGGAAAATCACACTTTCTTCCCACCTCATGGATGGCACACAAAGGCTCCAAGAGAGGGCAAAAGGGTTCCTTTTCTTCTCCTAAACTTTGGGTTATCTAGGGTAAGAAGAACCTAAGCTTTTGTGGTTTTGAAAGCTTCAAAACTTGGTGTATTTTTGGCTAAGAAAGGTGGAGCACAAATGGAGGAAGGAGAGAAAGAAACTCTCGGGCATCACAAGGAAGAAGATGAAGCAAATAGTTGACCAAGTCCAAGGATGTCTTAAAATATCCTACTTTAATCCTATGCTTCCATTCTTACTTTTGGCAACTTGCAACATTTTCATCATACCATCAAATTTTCATCCAATAGCCATCAAAGTTAGGGCTCACAAGACTAATATACGATGGCTTACATTTTGGCAACTTTGCTTAATTACACTTTTGCCTCAAAACTTTTAATATTTGTGATTTGACCCCTATAATTTCACATAATTTCATTTTAACCCAATTCAGTCCTAACGAAAATTTTAACTTCTTAACCCACATTAACCTTCACATAACCTTATCATTTCCCATTCATTTAGGCTAATTTGGGATATTATAGCTGTAATAGGTTTCAACTTTCAATTTATGTATATATGTATTCTAGCATGGAAAAGATAAGGCACTTTTCTTTCTCTTGAAATTGTACAGTTCATTTAAAGTAAAATAAATCATTATTTACACGAAAGATTCTGGTACCAAGTCATACATGAAAATTATGCTCTAAAATGAATTGACAAACACTAACAACAATATACAATTGGCAAATGCTTACAAGAATTAACAAACACAACCAAGTTGGACAATTGTTTTCTCACTGCTGTAGCACATGTTCATCATCCTTGTAAGATTCATAGATAGAGCTCAAAAGACTTGCTGTAGAGGAAGTCATAGATAGGGACATATTAGCATGACATGGTAAAGAAGAAAGAAGTTAAACAACTCTTGCAAGATTTTAACAAAAAGATGTTAGGTGCATTTACCTGTTTGGGGTAATGTGTGTTCTTCACAAAAATAAACAGAGCTCTCCCTGGAGCCAAACGTAGTTTGCTACTTAAATTGTGAATAAACTGCCCAACGGACATATCTCGAGGAGCCAAATATCTAAAAGAGAAAAAATGAAGAGGAGATCAGGTGTTTCAAGGCAATTTGGGACTCAGTGATGCACTGTTATCATTCAATCTAGTAGTACAATACGTGAGGTATATTTCTACAAATTTTAAAAACCATTGTCAAAATAAATGAAGAATAGGCAAAGATCCCCAAAAATCCTCCAGAAAAGTAGAAAGGAAGGCATCGTGGAAAAGAATGGTCTATTTCAGATGATTCTACAAGTCTATAATATTGTACAGTAAAAGAATCACACAAAAATTACCAACTTTTTTTGCTTACTAGGCTACACGCATAAAATCAAAGTTGTAGACTGTCCTAAAATGAATAATTGGAACAAAAATCTTAGAACCCATATTACGGTGATTGTTAATGCAAGTTAGTGTTTTGGCAGGACATGTATTGCCGTTAAAGAATGTTAAGTCAACCATATAAATATAACCTACTTCTTCTTGCCCAATTCAGGTAGATCTATCCAAGAATATTTCTTAATGATGACCAGCAATACATAATGCAGGAAGAAAAAAGTCATGAGACACAGCTCAAAAGTTGCTCCCTTTAAACAAGCATAGAAAAGAAAAGTTATAGATGAGTTAGTTCCATTGAAACCTTTTTCAATATTTGTCCTCTAGGATATACAATCCTTAGGGCCAGTCCAAATTTTCTTCTTTATTTTCCGTGTGGTTAATTTGGCTTAGAAAATTGAAACATCAAGCATTTGGGCTCTCAAAAGCTTTAATTACAATAAATGGCACCAAATTTATCACGCCCCAAATTAAAAGGGCATGACCAGTGCATAGGATGCACTCGCCACCCTAGCAAGCCATTAGAAAACAATTATCGAATCAAAGAAAAATACATATAATTTTTACAGAAAATTAGACAGAGTTTCTCTAAAAAAATTGACATCCCAAAATACAAACAAACTATACAAACTAAATTTTTCATGTATAGTCTATAAATATATAACTGGATATTACATAAATTAGTTTTCAACTTGCTCAGGCAGTATTCATAGCAAAATCAAATTCATATGGTCCATAACACAAGGAACCCAACAGATAATAACAAAATAAGACAAATATATAGGCATGCATCCTACTTGTAGACAACAGAGCAACTCTAAAAATTATAAATGATGATATTGGCATCAAAATTATAACATAAAATATAACAAAATGCAACATGCCCACTTAAGTAATTGTAGGCTCACCTTGAGTGAAAGCTTGAATCCCTGAAGGCATATCAAAAGTGGGCATAGTTTCTTCCTAGCTATCAGAAAAATTTTAAAATAAGGAATAAGTGATAACCTCTAAAATTTCTCATATTTGTAGTGCTTTGCTCCCATTATGTCAACAATGTCAATGCTGCCCAAGACTCAAGAGGTGGCCCTCAAACATTTTCAAATTTTGTGGCACTTTGCTCTGGGCATACCAATCACATCAAACATTTATTTTTATTCCAATCCCAAGCAAACATAACCTGAGGCTAGTAGCTTTTCCTATTAGCTGGGTCCAATCAAGGTGCTCCAAGGCTAATAACTAGTTCTGTTAGCTGTAATGTTTTGACGGAGTTTCTCATATCAAAAAAAAATAGTTACTAACATCCTTTCAGTCAAGAATCAATTTCTAAATAAGTAATTTAAAACCACACTTTTAGACTCAGTAGATTAACATTAACAACGTCACATTCTCATATGATATCAATTCATGAACAAGTACAGACATTCCAAGATGAAACAAAAAATTCAAAGACGATGCTTGCCTCACAAATTCTATATCTCTATATAAATATGAAAAATATTTTAAAAAGTTTAAAAGCATAGTAAGACACCTAAGTCAAGAATTTTAAAGGTTCATATATTAAAAATAAATTTAACACAACATTTAATAGTGAGTTCGATAATTATTGAAGAGGAAAATCCCACCTATTAATGTGGAGGAAAATGTTAAGTATGGGAAACAAGTCAAATAGACATATTTCAAGTCTAAAAATACAAAATAACAAAGCAGATATTAGTTATTTAGTCCAGTGCAAGGATTTCACAATTTCCCAAGCTCACCAAGTTCTCCTTCAAATATGAAAGCATTATCATGCTCCTACAATGCATTAAACACATCAAAAAAATTACTCTTACGCACCCAATCGATTTAAAACATCATCTATTCCCAAAATCCCAAAATTTGAATCCTAACGTCTAGGTTAAAACTCCAAACAACAGCAAAATCCAACTTGCAAACTAAATACCCTAAAAATTTCAAAATTATAAACCATAAAATTCACCTTAAGGAGTAAGGAGAATGAGAGGACAAAGGTGTACATAGCTTTCACCAAAAATGGAGCCATTTGAACCATTAAGCTTGCAATCTGTTGGTGTTTCAAAGCCATGGGGGCAGATAAGAAACTTGAGCAAAACAGTAAGGCAAGGGGACTATAGTCGAAATGATGCAAGGTATAGAGAACTGGAGAGTTTGGAAGCATATATTTGGATTTGGTTCTATGGTTTCACGGCTTGGAGAAGAAACGAAGCATTTGAACTTTTTTTTCTCTTTTCCTTTTTTTTAACATACGGGTTATCACAAAAGTCTACCTGTTAAACTTTAGTTTCGGATGGGGCATGAAAGTGGAAGTTGAAAAAACCAGTTTCCGGTATCCTTCTGGGATAAACGAAAAAGGACACACCCAAGATTTGTTGGCTAGAAATTTGCACGATTCAACATGAATAAGGAAAATTAGAAACACAGGTAACTGATTAGTGATTCGGGGTATGTTTGACAATTACATGTGTACTCAAAATAAAAATTCTGTGAAAGTTATTAATTGTTTTTTTTTTCTGGTTATATAGACAAGTAATGAATTTTACAATATAAAAATTAAAATTCTGCTTAGGGGCTTTTGCATCATTGAGTTGACTCGGGGCATGCCTGAACGTAGGGCCTTGTTTGGATTCGCATTGCTTGAGTATGCGCAAGCAACCACTACTCAGTAATCGCCTTTTCCTCCTCATCCTTGATCTCTCTCTGCTTTTACCTCACTAGGCGCTTCGGCTACCATAGATCTCAAGATTCAATTTGGGATTTTCTAATCCTGGGTTGGGTCACTTTGTTTTTTCTTCATCTGGGTTGATCTTGGTTTCCCGAAATGACTTTTAAGCGAGCGTATTTATCGTCTTTGTCTGCGATTGAAATTTGAACTGGATTACATTGCAGTAGGTTCTGCAACTATGCAGGTATTCGCTTTATGCTTTCAGTTCTAGTTGAATCATTATTCTAATAGCTTTTTTTTTTTCATTTAGCTAATGAGAATTTTTGGAAGAATTTTTTATTTTTGTTGCTTTTGTTTTCATTTAATGCCAAGTATGCTTGTCTCTGTATTTCGTTCTGGATTTAAAGGTTTTTTAATAATGATTATGATTCATGATATCCCAAAAGGATTTAGTCACAGTTGCCTTGTACACTAATTACTAACATTGATACAAGTGCTTTCATGCCCCTAACTACTTTGAATTGCATCTGCAAAAGACATTTGACCTAACTCACCTAACTTCTGTTACCCTTCATTTTCAGATCATTCCCTTTCCCAAACACAAATAGGTTTTTCTATTTATCTGCAACCCAACCTTTCACATCCAATGATTATTTCTGTGCTTTTTCTTTTCTTTTTTTCTTCATTAACATGAATACTGCAGGGTCAATTGTTGAATAAGACGAGTCTTTTAGAGTTCTTTGGGATTTTGTTATTTTACTAATTTTTTGTGTGAAAGAGTTTTGGGTTTGCAATTTTGTAAATTTTTCTTCTCTGCTAATGTTAATCTTAATTAAGTATTTTTACTGATAGAAGTGCGATTTTTTTATGTGATAGAAGTGGGTTTTAAATTTTTGAAATTTTCATTGTTGAAGAATTTGGGAAATTATGAAATGCTTGCTATGTGACTGGGGAGAAACACAATGAACACTTCGTTTAGTTGTAAAGTCATAACTAGGGAGTATTTCAGGCTGAAAGAAAGGTAGAAAATGTTAAGGATTCTGAAACAATTTTGCCAAACTAGACAATAGACACATTTCAGGATCCATTTGGAAACAATAAAAGCAAGGAAAATTTGATGAGAGGAAAAAAAAATTTCAATGTTTATAGTGGAATAAATGTCTTTACACATGGCTTATTTTCTTTCATTCCATTGTTATTAAACACAGCCTCAAAGACCGTATGAATTTTCACTTTGTTAGACTTCCTTTCGTTGTTGACTATTAATGCTAATTATAACTATATTCATGACTATCTATTCAATTGCTATTTTAGTAAGGATAATTTTATAAACTAGAAATATGGATAAATGTGCAATATACAAATATTATAAAATTATATACTAACTACTCCTCATTTGGATAGGTTCATCTTATTAAGCTAAGAAATTAGAACAATAATTTTCTTGTGGTGATTCTTTATCTATTCTCACAAGTCTCCTTCAATTTTCAGTTTTATTCAAAATTCATTTCACTGTTACAAGTATGGCTTGCATTTGTAACTTTCCACTTTTCTTCTATTTTGGAAGTGGAGGTTGCTAGCCCTGCTCACCCAACATAGTTGTTGACTTTTTCACCAGAGTGGTGACAACTCAATTTCAACTTTAGAACTTACTTTTGGAAATATGAAATTTTAGAAGGTTTAATGGAATAATTTGTACTGTAGTGAAAGTCATTATCTTTTGATGCTTTGATTTTTTTTCCTTCCCCAATCCTTCTCATGATATTAATGGTTGCCAAAGATGTATGTGTGCATTGGTTATAGCTCTACCAAATTTGGAAACATGTATACAGTAGCTCCCACTCGTCCTGTAAGTTTTCTTATTTCTTTAAGCTTATTATATTCCCTACCTCACTCACTCTCTTTCTCGTCATCATGATTATTTTATTTGTCAATTTAAAGATTATGTACAGATTGTGATATATGGTGATAAACACAAAATAATATGGTGTCTATCACTTCCGTACTTGGAGCGGCATCTGATAATACAGGGTCTGTCATTGCTCGCCAATTAGGTAACTATAATCATTTTTTAAAGTTTAAAAAATTCTTCTTGGATTGACATTCTTTGTTTCTTGTAGCATTATAGACTGGTCTCAATATAATTTTGGCTTGCAAAATTCCAAAAAATAACCCCACGCTTAAGGTTTGATCTCTCTCTCTCTCTGTCTCTATCTTTCTGTCTCTCTCTCTCTCTCACACATACATGTGTTAGCACTGAGCAAGTGAAGTTATTTATCTTCTAATATTCAGGAAAGTGGTTTTCTTGTTGATAAAATTTTGGCTTCATTTCAACGATGTGTTAAGTGTAAAAAATCATAGTTCTATATATATTTAAATCAACTTCTCAAAACAAGAAAGTAATATCCTTGCAAAAACACATCTATGTAAGGATTTATATTATCATTCTAACTTTCTATTTAGTATGAAAGATAAAAATATTCTTCAAAAAGTTTGAATATGGAATTACTTTATATTTCTTGTATATTAAATTATTTGATTATTTTACTGATATATAGAAATTTGACATTTATTCACGTTAATACTACTTATCCAACTAATCATTATAGATCTACAATCTATTACCGCCTTACTTGCCATATTTGCCACCTAGTATGCCCGACACTTGCTATTATCAAGTATCGTGGTACTGGTTTTGTAATACTATTTTGCCTACTAGTTCAAAATGCACTCGCAATACCTATCTGGCATAAGATTGCAGTCACACACTAGTTATTGATGGTTAATTTTAAAGTTTTTCTGTTTTGCAATTCACAAATTGCCTTTCCACTCAAGGGGATAAGGTTGCATATATTTGACCCTTCCTAGATACCAAAAAGGAGGGACTCTCGCACAATCTTTTTTTATAACAAAGGAGGTCTAAGACTTTTTGTGATGAAGGGGAGAGTAAGCTAAAGTACGGACAAAGTAGCTTGTGTGAGATTCAGTCCTTGGATTAAGTAGTTTTCAAAGAAACTTGCTGCAGCTGAGTTAAAACCCTTGGGCAGGGCTGCCTTTTTTTATTGCAATTCTCACATTTTTTAGCGTTTTTTGCATCATATTTGATTTGACTATTCTTTTTCATTTGATTTCTTTTATTTTATTTTTGTAACTTTTATGTATTTCTGGCAGATGCTAAGAAATTAGTGGTTTTAGAAAACTCATTAGTCTGGATTACACCAAGTCAAGATTGGAAAGAACATCTTTGTTACCATAGGATAGGGTGACTTGTTATACATGCCTATCATGCATTATCCCAACGAAAGAGTTTGACATTGTAGCCCTAAAAAATAATCATAATGTGATTCATAGTGTTAGGCTCTCTTCTTTCTCTGATTTTTATTCTCTTCCCTTTCCTTTTTTTTCCTTTTTACTTTTATTAGTTGTAACATTGAGATCAAATATCACAGTACTGATTGAAAACTGTAACCACCAATTGTAAGGTGAAGTCATAAACTAAATTATTCTGCATAGTTTGGCATTTGTTTCAATTTAGAAAGAAGCAACAATTTGAAGTTTTGTAGTCATGTGTAATGTGATTCCTCGTGTTGTCATTAGAACAATGCCAAAGTTTGGCACCACTCCCCTGTCCCAGCACTCTTTCAAAATATAGAAATAAAAAGGATCTCCAAAAGAAATTTCCTATCTCCTATATGCTTAATTACTCCTAATTAAGAAGTTGTTTATATATATATATATAGGCATATATGATGTTATTTCTTGTATTGTTCTAAGCCCATTGTTCTTGTGATAGGCATGTATTGTTCTTGTTTCTAAACCCATTGTTTCTTGTGATGTTGTTTCAATTAAGATGCTCATCATGTCGGGGCGTGTGTGATGCCCTTTCAAACCAATGGAAATCTAAGGTTTCTAAATTATTAATTATCTTTAATCTTTATCAATTTTATCTTCTCATTGATTTATAACATAATAAAAAATTTAGGAAAAAATGCATGCACACTCTCAACTTTAAGTGGTTTGTAAATAGTCATTATAAATTATAAAATCTTCTTATTAGGTTCGAAAACTCAGTGATTAGTTATAATAGATGAATTTATTTAATTTTAGTCAAATTTCCAACAGTCTTTGTCATGCGATTAGTATTTATTTTTAATATCAAATTAATAATTTTAAAATCATTATTCATTTTTTAATTTTTATTTTTAAATATTTTTAATTAAATCTTTGATCTATTGTATTGGCACCTAATGCATCATGTCATCATGACATGATATTTTGAAGTGCATTACCTTATTATAAATGTCTTCAAAGGAAATTAGTTCTCTACCCAAGTGTAAATAAGACTAACAATGTGAAATCCCACTCCTTCTTTCTTGAGTAGTATCTTTTAAAGGCTCTATTTGCATGTGTGTATATATATTTATTTGCACGTATGCATGTGTCTATGCCACATACAAATGTATATAATCAAAAAATAATGGATTTGACTATTCCAAGTGCAGAATATACTCGATAGAACAAAAATAATTTTGCTTGCTAGCGATGGATGATCACCAATCATTAGTTTTTTCTTTTTTTTTACCATTAATAGTTATTGAAATGCCATTCGTTATGCCCACAGTTGCTTGAATGACTAAACTAATGTAATTTTAATGGAGTTCAAAAAGGAAGGGGGGATGCTAATAAACATTGAATAATGATTTCATTTCTCAAAGAAAAATGAACTCAGGGCAAGCATATGCCTTGCACAAAAGAATCTCACCTGTTTTTGCTTATTCTATGTTATTTACTTATATTTCAGGGATTTCACAATCTATATCAAATGCTCCACCAGCTCATAAGGTGGTTAATGTACAGTTATTTTCACTCCATGCAAAAAATTCAATAAAGAGATACGAATCAGGGGAATTTGATGCAGGAGGCTACAAGTGGTATGCATATATTAATATATATGTTCTTATTGATAATAATCTCAATGATATTGGTTATAGGAGGTAGCTCCTTCTGTCTAGCCATAAGTTCGGCTAATGCATCTCAGTAACCACAGTTCCGTGGATAATAATTTCGGTTTCTTTTTTAAAGTGAATGACTATGTTATATATGTGCTCATACGAAGTTGGTTCTGTACCCAAGTGGAAACAAGAGCAAGAATGTAAAGGAGCATATTTCACTATACTTGGCATTGGACAAACCAAGTTTAGTTCATCCTGGGTGGGAAATCTATGTCAATTTTCAATTGTTTTTACTTGATCAGAAAAATGACAACTACTTAGTGCTTTAAGGTATTCCTTTTGATTTTTACCATTTCTTTAAGTCCATTTACTAAAAAATCACTTGCCTGCAATCATTCAAAAGGTGCAGGTCAGTATACACAAATCAATATCTGTCACTTCACATGTGAAAATGGTGCAATTTTAAGTGGAATGCAAGAAACATGTATATGTAATTGTTTTACAATGAAAATGTTGGCTTTTCACAGCATGGTACTTAGCATAGTATCTTGTTGCCTCTTTCGTTGACGATCATATATGTTTCATTAAAGCCAGTTCTTGAAAAAGATTCTATGTTGCTTAGCAGTTCAGTTTATAACCTACAAAGCAAGGGTGTCTTAACAATTTTGGAACATTGCATTTGATAGATGCCACGCGAAGGGGAAGGAGATATCACAAAATGAAGATTGAATGCGGATTTGATCAATTTATTCCTCTCAAAGATTTCAACAATGAATCCAAAGGATACCTGGTGGATGATATATGTGTTTTTGGAGCAGAGGTCTTTGTTTACAGGGAAAGAAACACAGGTAGAGGAGAGTCTTTGGTGATGATGAAGGATACCATTACCTACAACCACATTTGGGAGATTGACAACTACTCAAAATTGAAGGCAGAATGTCATGGCTCTAAAACATTTACTGTTGGAAACTTTAAGTGGTGCAAATAATCAACCCTGTTTTGTTTTTATGCTTGTAGAATGCAACTCAATATGGTTATCCAACTTTTTTGAATCTATGAATTGTTAAGAGAAAAAAAAAGTTTAATTCACGCAAAGTATTTCTGCATCCTAAGTGCATTTGCCTGAACCTAAACTGAAGTTGTTGCTTTACAACATACAGCAGATGGCAAATAACTTAGCAGGTGATTGGTTTATTTCTATTTTCATTTTAATTGATATGTTTTAGTTAGTAATTACAAAAATATCACCTTATTACCTACATTCAAAATTTTTCAAAAGAAACAGTAAAAACAAAAAATACTTGTTTTCAATATTTCTTTTACAAAATTTTAAAAATAGAAAACAAAAAAACAAAATGAAGTAGTATTTTTGTATTTATTAATAAAAATAAAAATAGAAAATAATTGAAACACCACCTTAACAATTTATTGATTGGTCAAAATGCTATTTTTTTCCAAGAATATAAAACTATATCCTAATGGAAAAGACTTTGGATTAGACATTTATATTTCTCTGTACCTGGCCTTAGCTAACCCAGCAACCCTTCCTCTTGGTTCCAAAATATATACAGAGATAGTATTACACATCCTTGACCAAAAGTCCTGCTACCGTCATCAGACTTTGAAAGGTAAAGTTTGTCTCTCTTTTACGGGGTGCAATTCCTCGAGACAAAAATGATAATTGAATAGATAATTGACAGTACAGGCAACATTATTCGTAAGTCAAAGCCAATGAAGGCATAGATTTAATTCAATAACTGACAGTTTCTTTCTTTTCCCCTCCTGTTGCAGCTAATTACTGGTTGAGCGCCTCAAACAGTGAAAAAGGTGCATCTAGATTCATTTTGATCAGTTATTTCACTAGTCAATATGTTGATCTAGTGAAGGACAGGTGCTTGGTGGAGGCAAAGGTTATAATTCTTGGAGTGGTTCATGCACTGTCCGAAGGTTGTTCAAGACTTTGAGTATATATTTGAAGAATGCAATCACAGTGAAGCATTTGGTGGAGACTGAGGTTTGTTGAAGAATTAATTAGAATTAGTAGCAGTGCTCCTTTGAGTTCTATGAATCCACTACCACGTGTCCATATCCTGCTTTCTATGGCTGTAATAGGTTTCAACTTTCAATTTATGTATATATGTATTCTAACATGGAAAAGATAATACACTTTTCTTTCTCTTGAAATTGTACATTTCATTTAAAGTACAATAAAATCATTATTCACACGACAGATTCTAGTACTAAGTCATACAAGTAAATTATGTACTAAAATGAATTGACAAACACTGACAACAATATACAATTAGCAAATGCTTACAAGAATTAACAAACACAACCAAGTTGGCCAATTGTTTTCTCACTGCTGTAGCACATGTTCATCATCCTTAGTAAGATTCGTAGATAGAGCTCAAAAGACTTGCTGTAGAGGAAGTCATAGATAGGACATATTAGCATGACATGGTAAAGAAGAAAGAAGTTAAACAACTCTTGCAAGATTTTAACAAAAAGATGTTAGGTGCATTTACCAGTTCTGGGGTAATGTGTTCTTCACAAAAATAAACAGAGCTCTCCCTGGAGCCAAACGTAGTTGCTACTTAAATTGTGAATAAACTGCCCAACGGACATATCTCGAGGAACCAAATATCTAAAAGAGAAAAAACGAAGAGGAGATCAGGTATTTCAAGGCAATTTGGGACTCAGTGATGCACTGTTATCATTCAATCTAGTAGTAGTACAATAAGTGAAGTATATTCCTACAAATTTAAAAACCATTGTCAAAATAAATGAAGAACATGCAAAGATCTACAAAAATCCTCCAGAAAAGCAGAAAGGAAGACATCACTGAAAAGAATGGTCTATTTCAGATGATTCTACAAGTCTACAATATTGACAAATGAACTACATTAAAACAATCGCACAAAAATTACCAACTTTTTTCCCTTACTAGGCTACAAGCATAAAATCAAAGTTGTAGACTGTCCTGAAATAATTAATTGGAACAAAATCTTGCAACCCATATTAAGGTGATTGTTAACGCAAGTTAGTGTTTTGGCAGCACATGTATTACCATTAGAAAATTTTAAGTCAACCATATAAATTGAACCTTCTTCTTCTTGTCCAATTCAGGCAGATTTGCACAAGAAATTTCTTAATGATAACCAGCAACACATAATGTAGGAAGAAAATAGTCATGAGACACAGCTCAAAGTTGCTCCCATTAAAAAAGCAAAGAGAAGAAAAGTTATAGATGAGTTGGTTCCATTGGAATCCTTTTCAATATTTGTGCTCTAGGATATACAATGCTTAGGGCCAGTCCAAATTTTCTTCTTTCTTTTCTGTGTGGGTTAATTTGGCTTAGAAAATTGAAACATCAAGCATTTGGGCTCTCAAAAACTTTAATTACACCAAATGGCACTAAAGTTGTCACGACCCAAATTAAAAGGGCATGACTAGTGCATAGGATGCACTAGCCATCCTAGCAAGCCTTCAGAAAACAATTACCGAATGGAAGAAAAATACATATAATTTTTACATAAAATCAGACAGAGTCTCTCTAAAAAAGTTGACATCCCAAAATACAAACAAACTAGGCAAACTAAATTTTTCATGTTCAGTCTATAAATATATAACTGGATATTACATAATCCAGTTTTTAACTTGCTCAGGCAGCATTCATACCAAAATCAAATTCATATGGTCCACAATCATAAGGACCCCATCTGATAATAACAAAATAAGACAAATATATAGGTACGCATCCAACTTGCAGACAACAGAGCAACTCTAAAATTTACAAATGACGATACTGGCATCAAAATTATAACATAAAATATAACAAAATGCAACATGCCAACTTAAGTAATTATGGGCTCACCTTGAGTGAAAGCTTCAATCCCTGAAGGCATATCAAAAGTGGGCACAGTTTCTTCCTATCTATCTGGAAAATTTTTAAAATAAGGAATAAGTGATACAACTTAGTGAATAACTTATATCTACTATAGCAGAAATGGGATGAGCAAAACTACAAGTCTTTTAGATAAAAATAACTTCAAATAAAAATTTTCAATATAACTTAAAAGAGGAACAATAATATAATATCTTTTGCTAAACTCAAGCATTAAGCAAGTTGAAAAATATTTTTTTTTCTTTAGAAGACATTGCAAATAAATAAAAGAGATAAAGGTTAAAATACATGTTTATTTGAAAATAGAGGTGGCATCCCTATCATAGAAAGCATTTGCATTTAAGTTAAAAAAAATTTACAATTTAATTGGCAAGTGTTTTAGCAATTGAAAATAGGAAGTTTCAAATTTTAATCATTCTTACAAGTACTCAATGATATAACATTATTAGAGATCATATAATACCAATTAATCTTTTCAAACAATTGAATTCAACTCTTTACAAATTCAAATCATTCAATCTTGACTTGAAATTTCTTATAAATTTGACAATAATAGAATCTAATTCAGAACTTAATACATAACTTATTCACAGTCGTATTATACACTTAGGACTCAAGAGGTGACCCCTAAACTTTCTCATGTTTGTAGTACTTTGCTCCTAGTATGTCAACAATGTCAATCACGCCCAGGACTCAAGAGGTGGCCCTCAAAGATTTTCAAATTTTGCGGCACTTTGCTCTTGGCATACCAATCACATCAAACATTTATTTTTATTCTAATCCCAAGGAAACATAACATGAAGCTAGTAACTTTCCTACTAGCTAGGTCCAATCAAGGTGTACCAAGGCTAACAACTAATTCTATTAGCTGTAATGTTCATACGGTGTTTCTCTTATTGAAAAAAAAATAGTTACTAACATCCTTTCAGTCAAGAATCAGTTTCTAAATAATTAATTTAAAACCACACTTTTAGACTCACTAGATTAACATTACCAACTTCACATTCCCATTTGATATCAATTCATAACAAGTATAGACATTCCAAGACGAAACAAAAAATTCAAAGACGATGCTTGTCTCACGAATTCTATATCTCTATATAAATATGACAAATATTTTAAAATGTTTAGAAGCTTAGTAAGACACCTAAATTAAGAATTTTAAAGGTTCATATATTAAAAAAAAAAATTAACATAACATTTAATAGTGAGTTCGATAATTATCGTAGAGGAAAATCCCATCTATTAATGTGGAGGAAAATATTAAATATGGGAAACAAGTCAAGTAGACATATTTCAAGTCTAAAAATACAAAACAACACAGCAGATGTCCGTTACTTACTCCAGTGTAGGGATTTCACAATTTCCAGAGCTCACCAAGTTCTCCTTCGAATCAGAAACATTATCAAGCTCCTACAATGCATTCAACACATCGAAAAAATTACTCTTACACATCCAACTGATTCAAAACATCATCTATTCCCAAAATCCCTATATTTGAATCCTAACGTCTAGGTTAAAACCCCAAACAATAGCAAAATCCTACTTGCAACTAAATACCCTAAAAATTTCAAAATTATAAACCATAAAATTCACCTTAAGGAGTAAGGAGAATGAAAGGACAAGGTGTACATAGCTTTCGCCCAAAAATGGAGCGCCATTTGAACCATCAAGCTTGCAATCTGCTGATGTTTCAAAGCCATGGGGGCTGATAAGAAACTTGAGAAAAATAGCAAGGCAAGGGGGACTATAGTCGAAATGACGCAAGGATAGAGAACTGGAGAGTTTGGAAGCATATATTTGGATTTGGTTCTATGGTTTCACGGCTTGGAGAAGAAACGGAGCATATGAACTTTTTTTTCTCTATTATTTTTTTTTAACATACAAGTTATCACAAAAGTCTACCTGTTAAACTATTAGTTTTGGATGGGGCATGGAAGTGGAAGTGGAAAAAACTAGTTTCTGGTATCCTTCTAGGATAAATGAAAAAGGACACACCAAAGATTTGTTGGATAGAAATTCGCACGATCCAACATGAATATGGAAAATTAGAAACACAGGTAACTGATTAGTGATTAGCGGTATGTTTGACAATTACAAGTGCACTCAAAATAAAAATTCTGTGCAAGTTATGAATCATTTTTTTTCTTTTTGGTTATATGCACAAGTAATGAATTTTACAATATAAAATTTAAAATTCTGCTTTGGGGCTTTTCCATCATTGAGTCGACTCAGGGCATGCCCTATAAGTATGAACCCAGGGTCTTGTTTGGATTCACATTGCTTGAGCAGGCGCAAGAAACCATTGCTCAGCGATCGCCTCTTCCTCCTCATCCTCGATCTCTCTATCCACTTTTATCTCACTAGGTACTTCGGCTACCATAGATCTTAAGATTGAATTTGGGATTTTCTAATCCTGGGTTGGCTTGTTTTGTTTCTTCTTCATCCGGGCTGATCTTGGTTTCCCGAAATGATTTTTAAGTGAGTGTGTTTATCGTCTTTGTCTGCGATTGAAATTTGAACAACATTAAATCGCATTAGGTTATGCAGCTGTGCAGGTATTCGCTTTATGCTTTCAGTTCTGGTGGAATTGTTACGCTAATAGCTTTTTTTTTTCATTTAGCTAATGAGAATTTTTGGTCTAATTTTTTATTTTTGTTGCTTTTGTTTTCATTTACTACCAAGTATGCTTGCTTCTGCATTTCGTTCTAGATTTAATGGTTTTTTATAATGATTATGATTCATGAATATCCAAAAAGGATTTAGTCACAGTTGCCTTGTACACTAATTATTAACATTGATGCAAGTGCTTTCATGCCCCTAACTACTTTGAATTGAATATCTTTATATGCTTTCAGGCCGTCAGCATATTTCTATTTTGGTTGATACCTGCTGTACTTGTTTGTACTTTAAACCCACATATATGAATGCAAAAAATTTATATAATTTCTCTGTTTGTATTTACATTTAATTCTAAATGTCATTTTCTTTTGTAAATGCTTTTCAACTACATTCCTAACTTTGGAGTGTGTTGCTGGTTTCAAGATCAAAACTTGTTCTTCTTCGCCAAAGTCATCTCTAGTATGTTTTGTTGCCTTTTTTTTTCTAAATTGCAAATCATACATTTATCGGAATTTTTGTCTCATGATTTGACATATCATATGCTTGAAAATGTCTACACACATGGAGCTATTGCATGATTATAGGAGCTATTTGCATCTGCTAAAGACATTTGATCTAGCTCACCTAACTTTTGTTAGCCTCCATTTTCAGATCATTCGCTTTCCCAAACACAAACAGGTTTTTCTATTTATCTGCAACCCAACCTTTCACATCCAATGATTATTTCTATGCTTTTTTTTCTTCATTAACATGAATACTGTAGGGTCAATTGTTGAATAAGATGAGTCTTTCAGAGTTCTTTGGGATTTTGTTATTTCACTAATTTTTGTGTAAAAGAGTTTTTGGTGTACAATTGTGTAAGTTTTTCTTCTCTGCTAGTGTTAATCTGAATTAAGTATTTTTACTGATAGAAGTGCGACTTTTTTATGTGATAGAAGTGGATTTTAAATTTTTGAAAATTTCATTGTTGAAGAATTTGGGAAATTATGAAATGCTTGCTATGTGACTGGGGAGAAACATAATGGCCACTTGGTTTAGTTGTATAGTCATAACTAGGGAGTATTTCAGAATGAAAGAAAGGTAGAAAATGTTAAGGATTCTGAAATAATTTTGGCAAACTGAACAATAGACACATTTCAGGATCCATTTGGAAACAATAAAAGCAAGGAAAATAAGATGAGAGGAAATAAAATTTTTAATGTTTATAGTGGAATAAATGTCATTACACGTGGCTTATTTTCTTTCATTCCATTGTTATTAAACACAACCTCAAAGACTCTATGAATTTTCTCTTTGTCAAACTTCTTTTCGTTGTTGACTATTAATGCTAATTACAGATATATTCATGACTATCTATTCAAATGCTATTTTAGTAAGGATAATTTTATAAACTAGAAATATGGATAAATGTGCAATATACAAAGATTATAAAATTATATACTAACTACTCCTCATTTGGATAGGTTTATCTTATTAAGCTAAGAAATTAGAACAATAATTTTCTTGTTGTTATTCTTTATCTATTCTCACAAGTCTCCTTGAATTTTCAGTTTTATTCAGAATTCATTTCACTGTTACAAGTATGGCTTGCATTGTAACCTCTCACTTTTCTTCTATTTTGGAAGTGGAGGTTACTAACCCTGCTCACCCAACATAGTTATTTACTTTTTAACCAGAGTGGTGATAACGCAATTTCAACTTTAGAACTTACTTTTGGAAACCTGAAATTGTAGGTTTAATGGAATAATTAGTACTGTAGTGAAAGTCATTATCTTTTGATGCTTTGATTTTGTTTTCCTTCCCCAAACATTCTCATGATATTAATGGTTGCCATAGATGTATATGTGCATTGGTTATAGCTCTGCCAAATTTGGAAACATGTATGCAGCAGCTCCCACTCGTCCTATAAGTTTTCTTATTCCCTTAAGCTTATCATATTCCCTACCTCACTCACTTTCTTTCTCATCATCATGATTATTTTATTTGTCAATTTAAAGATTATATATAGATTGTGATATATAGTGATAAACACAGAATAATATGGTGTCTATCACTTCCGTACTTGGAGAGGCATATGATAATATAGGGTCTGGCATTGCTCGCCGATGAGGTAACTATAATCATTTTTGAAAGTTTAAAAATTATTCCCGAATTGACATTCTTTGTTTCTTGCAGTGTTATAGACTGCTCTCAAAATATTTTTGGTTTGCAATATTCTAAAAAATAACCCCATGCTTGAGGTTTGTTCTCTCTCTGTCTCTGTCTTTCTGTCTCTCTCTCTCTCTCACACACAAGTGTTAGCACTTAGCAAGTAAAGTTTATTTATCTTCTAATGTTGAGGTAAGTGGTCTTCTTGCTGCAAAATTTTTGGCTTCATTTCAATGATGTGTTAAGGGTAAAAAATCATCGTTCTATATATATTTAAATCAACTTCTCAAAACAAGAAAGTAATATTCTGCATAAATGGATCTAAGTAAGGATTTATATTATCATTCCGACTTTCTACTTAGTATTAAAGATAAAAATATTCTTCAAAAAGTTTGAATATGTAATTACTTTATATTTCTTGTATATTAAATTATTTGATTATTTTACTGATATATAGAAATTTGACATTAATTCACGTTAATACTACTTATCCAACTAATCATTATAGATCTACAATCTATTACCGCTTTACTTGCCATATTTGTCACCTAGTTTGTCCGACACTTGCTATTATCTAGTATTATGGTACTGGTTCTATAGTACTATTTTGACTCCTAGTTCAAAATGCACTCGCATTACCTATATGGCACAAGATTGTTGTCACATGCTAGTTATTGATGGAGGGAGTCTCGCACAATCTTTTTTTTTAACAAAGGAGGTCTAAGACTTGTTGTGATGAAGGGGAGAGTAAGCTAAAGTACGGACAAAGTAGCTTGTGTGAGATTCAGTCCTTGGATTAAGTAGTTTTCAAAGAAACTTGCTGCAGCTGAGTTAAAACCCTTGGGCAGGACTGCCTTTTTTTATTGCAATTCTCACATTTTTTAGCATTTTTTGCATCATATTTGAATTGACTATTCTTTTTCATTTGATTTCTTTTATTTTATTTTTGTAACTTTTATGTATTTCTGGCAGATGCTAAGAAATTAGTGGTTTAGAAACTCATTAGTCTGGATTACACCAAGTCAAGATTGGAAAGAACATCTTTGTACCATAGGATAGGGTGACTTGTTATACATGCCTATCATGCATTATCCCAATGAAAGAGTTTGACATTGTAGCCTTGAAAAATAATCATAATGTGATTCATAGTGTTAGGCTCTTCTTTCTCTGATCTTGTTTCTCTTCGCTATCTTTTTTTTCCCTTTTATTTTTATTAGTTGTAACATAGAGATCAAATATTATGGTGTTGATGGAAAACTGTGACCACCAATTTTAAGGTCAAGTGATAAACTGAATTACTCTGCATAGTCTGGCATCTGTTTCAATTTAGAAAGAAACAACAATTTGAAGTTTTGTAGTCATGTGTAATGTGATTCCTCGTGTTGTCATTAGAACAATCCCAAAGTTTGGTACCACTCCCCTGCCCCAGCACTCTTTCAAAAATGGAAATAAAAATGCTCTCCAATAGAAATTTCCTATCTCCTATATGCTTAGTTACTCCTAATTAAGAAGTTGCTTTATATATATAAATATAGGCATGTATGAGGTTATTTCTTGTATTGTTCTAAGCCCATTGTTCTTGTGAAAAGCATGTATTGTTCTTCTATTGTTCTAGACCTATTATTTCTTATGATGTTGTTTCAGTTAAGATGCTCATTGTGTGAGGGCATGTGATGCCCTTTCAAACCAATGGAAATCTGAGGTTTTCAAATTATTAATTATCTTTAATCTTTATCAATTTTATCCTCTGATTGATTTATAACATAATAAAAAAATTTGGCAAAAATGCATGCAGACTCTCACTTTAAGTGGTTTGTAAATAGTCATTATAAATTATAAAATCTTTTTATTAGATTTTTAAACTTAGTGATTAGCTATAATAGATAATTTCATTTACTTTTAGTCAAATTTCTAATAGCCTTTGTCACGTGATTAATATGTGTCTTTAATATCGAATTAATAATTTTAAAATCGTTATTCATTTTTTAATTTTTATTTTTAAATATTTTTAATTAAATCTTTGATCTATTGTATGGGCACCTAATGCATCATGTCATCATGACATGATATTTTGAAGTGCATTACCTTGTTATAAATGTCTTCAAAGGAAATTGGTTCTCTACCCAAGTGTAAACAAGACCAACAATGTGAAGGAGCATATTTCATTACACTTGGCAATGAAAGGAAAAATTAGTACCACAAGTTTCTTCGTAAACAACTTGAAGCTGAGAATATTTCCAAATGAGAAAGTAATCCTCTTTAAAGTGGTGACAAGAAATAGTCAAAATTTCTGATCTTATTGCCATGGACTGTCTTTGCAGGGAGGTCCTAGATAGTTTGTCCCACTCTTTCTTTCTTGAGTAGTATCTTTTAAAGGGTCTATTTCCATGTGTGTCTGTATATTTATTTGCACGTATGCATGCGTCTATGCCACATGCAAATGTATAATCAATAAATAATGGATTTGGCTATACCAAGTGCAAAATATACCCCACAGAACAAAAATAATTTTGCTTGCTAGTGATGGATGATCACCAATCATTAGTTTTTTCTTTTTTTTTTTTGCCAATAATAGTTATTGAAATGCCTTTCGTTATGCCCACAGTTGCTTGAATAACTAAATTAACGTAATTTTAATGGAGTTCAAAAAGGAAGGGGGGATGCTGATAAACATTGAATAATGATTTCATTTCTCAAAGAAAAAATGAACTCAGGGCAAGCATATGCCTTGCACAAAAGAATCTGATCTGTTTTTGCTGATTCTATGTTATTTACTTATATCGCAAGCATTTCACGATCTATATCAAGTGCTCCACCAGCTCCTTACGTAGTGAAAGTATAGTTATTTTCACTCCTTGCAAAGAATTCAATAGAGAGATACGAATCAGGGGAATTTGATGCTGGAGGCTACAAGTGGTATGCATATATTAATATATATGTTCTTGTTGATAATAATCTCAAGGATATTGGTTATAGGAGGTAGCTCCTTCTGTCTAACCATAAGTTCGGCTAATGCATCTCAATAACCACAGTTCCGTGGATAATAATTTTGATTTCTTCTTTAAAGTGAATGACTATGTCATATATATGCTCACAGGAAGTTGGTTCTGAACCCAAGTTACTAGAGCAAGAATGCAAAGGAGCATATTTCACTATACTTGGCATTGGACAAAGCAAGTTTAGTTCATCCTGGGTAGGAAATCTATGTCAATTTTCGAATGTTATTACTTGATCAGAAAAATGACAACTACTTAGTGCTTCAAGGTATTCCTTTTGATTTTTACCATTTCTTTGAGTTCGTTTACTAAAAAATCACTTGCCCGCATCATTCATAAGGTGCAGGTCAGTATACACAAATCAATATCTATCACCTCACATGTGAAAACGGTGCAATTTCAAGTGGAATGCAAGACATATGTATATTTAATTGTATTACAATGAAAATGTTGGCTTTTCATAGCATGGTACTTAGCACAGTATGTTGCTGCCTCTTTCTTCAATGGTCATATATGTTCCTTTACAGCCATTTCTTGAAAAAGATTCTATGTTGCTCATTAGTTCAGTTTATGACTTGCAAAGCAAGGGTCTCTTAACAATTTTGGGACACTACATTTGATAGATGCCACGGGAAGGGGAAGGAGATATCACAAACTGAAGCTTGAATGCGGATTTGATCAATTTATTCCTCTCAAAGATTTCAACGATTAATCCAAAGGATACCTGGTGGATGATATATGTGTTTTTGGAGCAGAGGTCTTTGTTTACGGGGAAAAAAGCATAGGTAGAGGAGAGTCTTTGGTGATGATGAAGGATGCCATTACCTATAAGCACATCTGGGAGATTGACAACTACTCAAAATTGAAGGCAGAATGTCATAACTCTAAACCATTTATTGCTGGAAACTATAAGTGGTACAAATAAGCAACCCTGTTTTATTTTCTATGCTTGCTGGATGCACTCTTATATGGTTATCCAACCTTTCTGTATCTATACATTGTTAGGAGAAAAAAAAAGTTTAATTCACGCAAAGTATTTCTGTTTCCTAAGTGTATTTGCTTGAACCTAACCTGAAGTTTTGCTTTACAACATACAGTAGATGACAAATAACTTAGCGGGTGATTAGTTTATTTCTATTTTCATTCTAGTTGATATGTTTTAATTAATAATTACAAAAATATCACCTTATTGCCTACATTCAAAATTTTACAAAAGAAACAGTAAAAACAAAAAATACTTGTTTTCACTATTTCTTTTACAAAATTTTAAAAATAGAAAACAAAAAAAATGAAGTAGTATTATTATTAATAAAGACATATCCACCAAAAATATAAATATAAAATAAATGAAACACTACCTTAACAATTTATTGATTGGTCAAAATGTTATTTTTTTTTTAGGACTATAAAACTATATCCCAATGGAAACGGTGCTAGATTAGACAATTATATTTCTTTGTACTTGGCCTTAGCTGACCTAGCAACCCTTCCTCTTGGTTCCAAAATATATACAAAGATAGTATTACGCATCCTTGACCAAAAGCACTTCAATCGTCATCAGACTTTGAAAGGTAAAGTTTCATTCTCTTTTATGGGGTGCAATTCCTCGAGACAAAAATGATAGTTGAACAAATAATTGACAGTACAGGCAACAATATTCGTAAGTCAAAGCCAATGAAGGCATAGATTTAATTCAATAACTGACTGTTCTTTTCTTTTCCCCTCCTCTTGCAGTTAATTTCTGGTTTAGTGCCTCAAGCAGTGAAAAAGGTGCATCTAGATTCATTTTGATCAGTGATTTCATTAGTCAATACGTTGATCTAGTGAAGGACAGGTGCTTGGTGGAGGCAAAGGTTACAATTCTTGGAGTGGTTGATGCATTGTCCGAAGGTTGTTCAAGACTTTGACCATATATTATTGCAGAATGCAATCACAGTGAAGCATTTGGTGGAGATTGAGGTCTGTTTAAGAATCAATTAGAATCAATAGTAGTGCTCCTGTCAGTTCTATGAATCCACTACCACTTGTCCATATCCTGCTTTCTTTGGCTGTAATAGGTTTCAACTTTAAATTTATGTATATATGTATTCTAGCATGGAAAAGATAGGGCACTTTTATTTCTCTTGAAATTGTGCAGTTCATTTAAAGTACAATAAATCATTATTTACACGAAAGATTCTGGTACCAAGTCATACATGAAAATTATGTACTAAAATGAATTGACAAACACTAACAACAATATACAATTTGTAAATACTTACAAGAATTAACAAACACAACCAAGTTGGCCAACTATTTTCTCACTATTGTAGCACATGTACATAAACCCATCATCATCCTTGTAGGATTCGTAGATGGAGCTCATAAGACTTGTTGTAGAGGAAGTCAAAGACAGGACATATTAGCATGACATGGTAAAGAAGAGAGAAGCTGAACAACTCTAGCAGGATTTTAGCAAAAAAGTGTTAGGTGCATCTGCTGGTTGGCAAGTAAGGCGGTAATAGATTGTAGATCTATAATGATTAGTTGGATAAGTAGTATTAACGTGAATTAATGTCGAATTTCTATATATCAATAAAATAATCAAATAATTTAATATACAAGAAATATAAAGTAATTACATATTCAAACTTTTTGAAGAATATTTTTATCTTTCATACTAAGTAGAAAGTCAGAATGATAATATAAATCCTTACATAGATGTGTTTCTGCAAGGATATTACTTTCTAGTTTTGAGAAGTTGATTTAAATATATATAGAACTATGATTTTTTACACTTAACACATCATTGAAATGAAACCAAAATTTTATCAGCAAGAAAACCACTTTCCTCAACATTAGAAGATAAATAACTTCACTTGCTAAGTGCTAACACTTGTGTGTGTGAGAGAGAGAGACAGAAAGACAGAGACAGAGAGAGAGGTCAAACCTCAAGCATGGGGTTATTTTTTGGAATATTGCAAGCCAAAATTATATTGACACCGGTCTATAATGTTGCAAGAAACAAAGAATGTCAATCTGAGAAGAATTTTTTAAACTTTCAAAAATGATTACAGTTACCTAATCGACGAGCAATGCCAGACCCTATATTATCATATGCCCCTCCAAGTATGGAAGTGATAAACACCATATTATTCTGTGTTTATCACCATTTATCACAATCTGTATATAATCTTCAAATTGACAAATAAAATAATCATGATGATGAGAAAGAGAGTGAGTGAGGTAGGGAACATAATAAGCTTAAAGAAATAAGAAAACTTACAGGACGAATGGGAGCTACTGCATACATGTTTCCAAATTTGGCAGAGCTATAACCAATCCACACATCCATCTATGGCAACCATTAATATCATGAGAATGTTTGAGGAAGGAAAAAAAATCAAAGCATCAAAAGATAATGACTTTCACTACAGTACAAATTATTCCATTAAACCTTCTAAAATTTCAGATTTCCAAAAGTAAGTTCTAAAGTTGAAATTGAGTTGTCACCGCTCTGCTGAAAAAGTAAACAACTATGTTGGGTGAGCAGGGCTAGCAACCTTCACTTCCAAAATAGAAGAAAAGTGGGAGGTTACAAATGCAAGCCATACTTGTAACAGTGAAATGAATTCTGAATAAAAGTGAAAATTTGAGGAGACTTGTGAAAATAGATAAAGAATTACCACAAGAAAATTATTGTTCTAATTTCTTAGCTTAATAAGATGAACCTATCCAAATGAAGAGTAGTTAGTATATAATTTTATAATCTTTGTATATTGCACATTTATTCGTATTTCTAGTTTATAAATAGCAATTGAATAGATAGTCATGAATATAGCCATAATTAGCATTAATAGTCAACAACGAAAGGAAGTCTAACAAAGAGAAAATTCATAGGGTCTTTGAGGCTGTGTTTAATAACAAAGGAATGAAAGAAAATAAGCCATGTGTAATGACATTTATTCCATTTTAAACATTGAACATTTTATTTCCTCTCATCAAATTTTCCTTGCTTTTATTGTTTCCAATGGATCCTGAAATGTGTCTATTGTCCAGTTTGGCAAAATTGTTTCAGAATCCTTAACATTTTCTACCTTTCTTTCAGCCTGAAATACTCCCTAGTTCTGATCATACAACTAAACCAAGTGGCCATTGTGTTTCTCCCCTGTCACATAGCAAGCATTTCATAATTTCCCAAATTCATCAACAATGAAATTTTCAAAAATTTAAGACCCACTTCTATCACATAAAAAAATCGCACTTCTATCAGTAAAAATAGTTAATTAAGATTAACATTAGCAGAGAAGAAAAAGTTACAAAATTGCAAACCCAAAACTCTTTCACACAAAAATTAGTAAAATAATGAAATCCCAAAGAACTCCGAAAGACTCGTCTTATTCAACAATTGACCCTGCAGTATTCATGTTAATGAAGAAAAAAGGAAAATAAAAAGCACAAAAATAATCATTGGATGTGAAAAGTTGGGTTATAGATAAATAGAAAAACCTGTTTGTGTTTGGGAAAGCGAATGATCTAAAAATGGAGGGTAACAAAAGTTAGGCGAGTTAGATCGAATGTCTTTTGCAAATGCAATTCAAAGTAGTTAGGGGCATGAAAGCACTTGTATCAATGTTAGTAATTAGTGTACAAGGCAACTATGACTAAATCCTTTTTGGATATTCATGAATCATAATCATTATCAAAAACCATTAAATCCAGAACGAAATACAGCAACAAGCATACTTGGCAGTAAATGAAAACAAAAGCAACAAAAATGAAAAATTCGACCAAAAATTCTCATTAGCTAAATGAAAAAAAAAAGAAGCTATTAGAATAATAATTCAACTGGAAATGAAAGCATAAAGCGAATACGTGCACAGTTACAGAACCTAGTGCGACGTAATGCAGTTCAAATTTCAATCGCAGACAAAGACGATAAATACGCTTGCTTAAAAATCGTTCCGAGAAACCAAGATCAACCCAGATGAAGAAAAAACAAAGCGACCCAACCCAGGATTAGAAAATCCCAAATTGAACCTTGAGATCTATGGTAGCCAAGGTACCTAGTGAGATAAAAGCAGAGAGAGATCGAGGATGAGGAGGAAAAGGCGATTGCTAAGCAGTGGTTGCTTGCACCTACTCAAGCAATGCGAATCCAAACAAGGCCCTGGGTTCATACTTATAGGGCATGCCCCAAGTCGACTCAATGATGCAAAAGCCCCTAATCAAAATTTTAATTTGTATATTGTAAAATTCATTGCTTGTGAATATAACCAAAAAAAAAACAATTAATAACTTGCATAGAACGTTTATTTTGAGTACACATGTAATTGTCAAACATTCCCCTAATCACTAATCAGTTACCTGTGTTTCTAATTTTCCTTATTCATGTTGGATCGTGCAAATTTCTAGCCAACAAATCTTGGGTGTGTCCTTTTTCGTTTATCCCAGAAGGATACCGGAAATTGGTTTTTTCCACTTCCACCTTCATGCCCCATCCGAAACTAACAATTTAACAGGTGGACTTTTGTGATAACCCGTATGTTAAAAAAAAGGAAAAGAGAAAAAAAAGTTCAAATGCTTCGTTTCTTTTCCAAGCCGTGAAACCATAGAACCAAATCCAAATATATGCTTCCAAATTCTCCAATTCCCTATCCTTGCATCATTTCAACTATAGTCCCCTTACCTTACTGTTTTCCTTAAGTTTCTTATCTGCCCCCATGGCCTTGAAACACCAGCAGATTGCAAGCTTAATGGTTCAAACGACTCCATTTTTGGGTGAAAACTATGTACACATTGTCCTCTCATTCTCCTTACTCCTTAAGGGGAAATTTATGGTTTATAATTTTGAAATTTTTAGGGTATTTAGTTGCAAGTAGGATTTTGCTGTTGTTTGGAGTTTTAACCTAGACATTAGGATTCAAATTTTGGGATTTTGGGAATACATGATGTTTTAAATCGATTGGGTGCGTAAGAGTAATTTTTTTGATCTGTTTAATGCATTGTAGGAGCTTGATAATGCTTCCAATTCGAAGGAGAACTTGGTGAGGTTGGGAAATTGTGAAATCCCTACACTAGAGTAAATAACTAATATCTGCTATGTTATTTTTGTATTTTTAGACTTGAAATATGTCTATTTGACTTGTTTCCCATATTTAACATTTTCCTCCACATTAATAGGTGGGATTTTTCCTCTTCGATAATTATCGAACTCACTATTAAATGTTGTGTTAAATTTATTTTTAATATATGAACCTTTAAAATTCTTGATTTAGGTGTCTTACTAGGCTTTTAAACATTTTAAAATATTTTGTCATATTTATATAGAGATATAGAATTTGTGAGACAAGCATCGTCTTTGAATTTTTTGTTTCATCTTGGAATGTCTGTACTTGTTCAATGAATTGATATCATACGGGAATGTGAGGTTGATAATGTTAATCTACTGAGTCTAAAAGTGTGGTTTTAAATTACTTATTTAGAAATTGATTCTTGATTGAAAGGATGTTAGTAACTATTTTTTTCGATATAAGAAACTCCGTCAAAACATTACAGCTAACAGAACTAGTTGTTAGCCTTGGTGCACCTTGATTGGACCCAGCTAATAGGAAAGTTACTAGCCTCATGTTATTTTTTCCTAGGATTGGAATAAAAATAAAAGTTTGATGTGATTGGTATGGCAGGAGCAAAGTGCCACAAAATTTGAAAATGTTTAAGGGCCACCTCTTGAGTCCTGGGCATCATTGACATTGTTGACATATTGGGAGCAAAGTACTACAAATATGAGAAATTTTAGGGGTCATCTCTTGAGTCCTAAGTGTGTAATACGACTGTGAATCAGTTATATATTGAGTTCTGACTTAGTTTCTCTGATCATCAGATTTATAAGAAATTTGAAGTTAAGATTGAATGATAAGAAATTTTTAAAGAGTTGAATTCTATTGTTTGAAAAGATTAATTGGTGTTATATGATCTCTAACAATGTTATATCATTGAGTACTTGTAAGAATGATTAAAGTTGAAACTTCTTATTTTCTATTGCTAAAACACTTGGCAATTAAATTGTAATTTTTTTTAACTTAAATGTAAATGCATTCTGTGATAGGGATGCCACCTCTATTTTCGATAAACATGTATTTTAACCTTTATCTCTTTTATTTATTTGCAATGTCTTCTAAAGAAAAAAAAATCTATTTTTCAACTTGCTTAATGCTTGAGCTTAGCAAAAGATATTATATTATTGTTCCTCTTTTAAGTTATATTGAAAATTTTATTTGAAGTTATTTTGATCTAAAAGACTTGTTGTTTCCCTCATCCCATTTCCGCTATAGTAGATATAAGTTATTCACTATCACTTATTCCTTATTTTAAAATTTTTCAGATAGCTAGGAAGAAACTATGCCCACTTTTGATATGCCTTCCGGGATTGAAGCTTTCACTCAAGATGAGCCCACAATTACTTAATTGGGCATGTTGCATTTTGTTATATTTTATGTTATAATTTTGATGCCAATATCGTCATTTGTAATTTTTAGAGTTGCTCTATTGTCTACAAGTAGGATGCATGCCTATATATTTGTCTTATTTTGTTATTATCTGTTGGGGTCCTTGTGTTGTGGACCATATGAATTTGATTTTGGTATGAATGCTACCTGAGCAAGTTGAAACCTAATTTATATAATATCCAGTTATATATTTATAGACTAAGCATGAACAATTTAGTTTGCATAGTTTGTTTGTATTTTTTTGTGATGTCAATTGTTTTAGAGAGACTCTATCTGATTTTCTATAAAAATTATATGTATTTTTTTTCGATTCAGTAATTGTTTTCTAAAGGCTTGCTAGGATGGTGAGTGCATCCTATGCACTTGTCATGCCCTTTTATTTTGGGGCATGATAACTTTGGTGCCATTTATTGTAATTAAAGCTTTTGAGAGCCCAAATGCTTGATTTTTGAATTTTCTATGGCAAATTAACCACGCGGAAGAGAAAGAAGAAAATTTGGACTGGCCCTAAGCATTGTATATCCTACAGGACAAATATTGAAAAAGGTTTCAATGGAACTAACTCATCTATAACTTTTCTTTTCTATGCTTTTGTAAAGGGACCAACTTTCGAGCTGTGTCTCATGACTATTTTTTTCCTGCATTATGTATTGCTGGTCATCATTAAGAAATATTCTTGGACAAATCTGCCTGAATTGGATAAGAAGAAGTAGGCTCTATTTATATGGTTGACTTAACATTCTTTAACGGCAATACATGTCCTGCCAAAACACTAACTTGCATTAACAATCACCTTAATATGGGTTCTAAGAATTTGTTCCAATTATTTGTTTTGGGATAGTCTACAACTTTGATTTATGCTTGTAGCCTAGTAAGTGAAAAGAGTTGGTAATTTTTGTGTGATTCTTTTAATGTAGTTCATCTGTCAATATTATAGACTTGTACAATCATCTGAAATAGACCATTCTTTTCCGTGATGCCTTCCTTTATGCTTTTCGGAGGATTTTTGGGGATCTTTGCCTATTCTTCATTTATTTTGACAATGGTTTTCAAATTTACAGGAATCTACTTCACTTATTGTACTACTGGATTGAATGATAATAATGCATCATTGAATCCCAAATTGTCCCGAAAGACCTGATCCTCCTCTCTTGGTTTGTTCTCTTTTAGATATTTGGTTGCTCGAGATATGTCTGTTGGGCAGTTTATTCACAATTTAAGTAGCAGACTATGTCCTAAATCATGATCCAGCAAATATTCATTGATGCGACAAAAGATAATAGTCTATAACCAGTGTGAAAGTAGTTTGATCTTTGAATTTATAATAACAGGATATTACATAGTCGAGAAGGATTGGACAATGGGTTCAAGATAATGAAACCATTTTACGAACCATTTTGGAAATTTAGGGAAATTTCCCTTTTGAACTAGATGAACCAGGAATGTGAATATGGCTGATAAAAAAAAAAGATTATACCAGGCATTTATGTAATCTTGATAATTATAATACTAAGGAGTAAATTGTTTTGTGAAAGAACAGAAGGTAAACAATTGAACTGGCCATTCTGAAGGAGAATAGACTTTGATAATCTTTGACTTTTGAAAATAAAATTTTTAATGAGTCATTTTTATCTAGGGTATGCTAAGTTCTATTGAATTGGTGTCAACTATGATGAATTAATGGAAAATTCTATTTTTTTGATGATCTTGTTCAGGGTATTGCTATGAAGAAGGGAAAATTTTTTAAGCTATTTAACAAGAAGTAAAATTATCCTGAACCCATCCAGGTTCAATTATCATAATAGGTAAACAATGATGTTTTTCATGATATAGTTGAGGCTCTTGGGAAGGAGTTTGGGTAGAAGGTAAAGAAGGTCTTATTGAAGAAGAAGGGTTAAAGGGGTAAATTTATTAGAAACAAGTACTAGATTTGTTTGAGGGCATATTAAAACTTGGCCTTATTGAACATTCTGTACAAAGCTTTTTGAGCTAGTTTTTTGAACATCGCTTGCTCTCAGAGGAGAGGCATATCGATCTTTTGATACTAGCTCAAATTTTATATTTATGGAATGTCAGTGGGAGATTCTTTTTTCTTTCCCTGCAAAAATTCTCTTATAAGAAAATCAAGCAAATAATTTTGTTTTCCTTTAATATGAACAATATCAAAATCAAAATAAGATAATAAAGCTTGCCATCTTGCAAAAATATGCTTGGAAACTAAGTTTTGAACAACTTTTTGTAAAATACTTGGAGTCGCTTTGCAATCAGTTGGTAATAAAAATTGTTTATTAAATAATCATCTTGAAATTTTGTAATATATAGTACTATAGATAAAATCACTTTTTTTAACAGTACTATACTTTGATTGAGCCGGTTGCGAAATACCTGAATAGTACCTAATGACCTGTTCTCTTGAAGAGTCTTTAGACACTTGCTTTAATATACCTCCATATCCTAATTCTGAAGCATCTGTTTTGACTATCAGAGAAGCTTCAAGATCTAGAATACCTAAACAAGGGAGTTTTTTTGACTAGAATTTTTATAATGATTATGGCCTCGATCATAGAACTATCCCATAAGGAGGATTTTTTCTAAGTCTTTTGTATAATGGGGCACAAATAATCCTAATATTGGGAATGCAATCAAACATATAATTAACACATCCTAGAAATCTTTGTAATTGAGTTTTATTTTTTATTCCATTGGAAAATTTGTTAGCAAATTTTATTGATCTAGTAATAGTAGTAATTGTTCCTTGATATACTTCAAACCTGAAAAACCTAACTTTTGTTTGGAAAAGTTTCATTTTTCTTGCAAATGCTACTAATCTATTTTCTTTAATAATATTTGGAAATTGTTCTAAATAAGATATATGTTGAGTTATTGAATTCGAAAATATTAATATGTCATCTAAATAAACTATAGTAAATTTTATATAAGGATTAAGAATACTATTCATAATGTTTTGAAATTCATTGAGGGCATTTTTAAGACCTTCTGGCATGACATTCCATTCATAATGGCCAAAGAGTAGTATAAAGATAGTTTTGTATCAATCTTTTTGATCAACTTGAATTTGATAATATCCAGATTTCATATCAAATTTCAAGAAAATTGATGTATTATGAACTCTTTTGATTAAATATCTTTTGTTAGGGATTGGATATCTTATCCATTTTAATACTTTATTTAGAAGTTTGTAATTTATTACTAATCTTGGAGCATCTCTTTCTGATTCTGATGAATTCATAACATAAAATGCAGCACAACTCTACGGAGACTTGCTAGGTTTAATTACACCTTTATTTAAATATCCTTGAATTTCTTTTTTGTAATATTCTAAATATTCTTGACTCATGTGAATTGGTCTGGCTTTTGTAAGAATATATTTTTCATTAAAATTGTCTTCATATGGTAGTGATATAGTGTATTATTTTTTCAACCAAAAAGCATTTGGGAGCTCATTACAGACTTCTTTTTCAAACTTTTTATGTGTCTCTTGTATTATATCTTTAATTTGTGGAGTTTGTAATTGTTGTCCTGTTCGTTGGTATTTAATTTCTTCATTTAACATTTTTATTTGCTTTTGCTTATTTTGAAGTATATTTTTATTTTTATATTAATGAATCTTGGACTAAATTTAATTCTTTTATTTGGGGAGGCTTAAGGAATTCAAAGTGGACTTTTGTTCCTAAAGATTTTGATACTAATCCTTGATTATTAATCGTAAAAGGATATAATAATGTTAAAAATGAAGTTTCTAATATTACTTGTTTAGAAATAATTTTGACCACTAGAAAGGAAGTTTTATAACAAATTTTATTTTTACAAATTTTTATATTTGATAATTTATAAGTAATAATCAATTTTGAACTATTAGCATTGCTTAATGACTCTTGGTTTTTTCATAATATTTTGTTTGAATTAGTTCTTCTCTAATACAATTCATATCTGGTTCAGAATCTACTAAAGCAATTAATTGAAATCTTTCTTCTTTAATTATTAATTCTATAAGACACTACCATTTATAAACTATAATCTGGCTAAGTAAATTTATATAAGAATCTTGATCTGAAGAAGAAACTTCTATTTGTTTTGCCTTTTCCGATTAAGATGAGATTATTTGATTTCCTTGTAAAATTAAAAATTTAAATTCTAATTCAATATCTTTTTGTTTTAACTGATTAATTTTTTGTTTTAAATTTTTTATTTCTTGCTATAAATCTTGTAGAGTAATGACTTCTATTTCTGCAGTTTTAAAATCTTGCTAAGATATTTTTTACTTCAATTTTTTTCTACATAATCTTTTCTATTTTCTTCTTCATCTAATAGAGTTTTTAAATTGTGGCAAGAATTCTTGTTTTAAATTAGAGTCTTGCATTTTTTTCTATTCTTGAAATTAAAGTTAAGACTTTGATCTTTTGTTATTACATTTATAAATTTAGAGTTCATGTATTTTGAACAATCACAAGGTTCTAGTCCTAAACATTCTTCCTCTATATTATTAGACTCGCTATCAGATTCTTCTTGAATATGATATACTACTTCTAATTCTTGATCAAAATTGTCTTTTATTTTTTATGTTGATGAATATTGATCATTAATCAAAATATTGATTAATCCTTTTTCTAAAAGTTCTCCTAAATTTAATTCCCTAATTTTTTCTTTCATCCTGCAATCTCTTTTGTAATGTCTAAATTTTCTGCATTTATAATATACTACTTCATTTATTTATTTTTTATATTTTTTCGATGTTCTGGCTTTTGAGGTCGGTGATGAAGTTTTCTTTTGAAATATATTTTTCTTTTGCTTTATAAAAGTCTTAATGGTTTTTTGAGTTTTTGATTTAATACATTTAGAAAGGGCCTTTATTCCTTCTATTCCAAATTGTTGACAGAATGTTCCTAATTTTCTTCTACCTCTTGACTCATTTTTAAGCTTATTCTGTGTCTTAAAATCGGTATAAATTTGAAGTCCTATTTCTATAACATAACTAGAAAGTTGACCAAATGTTAATGAATTATAAGTATTGTTCCATTGAATTGTTGGGCTATATGAGTCTTGCCCTTTTGAGTAAATAATTTGGGAAGTCCAGCAAAAAATCATTCTTTCCAATAATCTGCTACACCATCTGGTCTTAGACATAGTTTTGATAAGAACATATCTTTATACCACCTATAAATTGAAATAGATGGACAATAAATGTTAGCTAGTTGATCTCTTGCTCTTGCTTGGAGCTTTACTGGGTCTCCTATGAAATGTTTGGTAATAGTGTATAATAATGTGGTTAATGCATCTTGTTTGAGTTGTCCACTAGGTTCTTGTTTTACAGCACTTAATATTGCCTCTCTTTCTGTCGGAAGGAGGATGTTATCCCACCATTTTTTTAATTAACTTGTGAATCCTATTGCAAGTAATGTTGTAGTTTTTTTTATTAGAATTCCTCTAGTTTTGAAGGCAGTGGCTACCATAGTCATTGTTAAATTATATCTAATATTTGTTGATCACTTGCTCTGTCGATATTCCATTCTACAATGGATTCATCAGAGTAAGAGCTATCTACGAATTTTGATCTTTCCTTGTATTGAACATTAGGAAAGTAGGTCTTGGATAATAGTTTATTGAAATGGGTAGTGGAGCTTAACTGAATCTCATTTTATTTATTATTGAACTTTGTGCTTCTAATAATTCTTCTTCGATTTGATCTAATTTTGTTAAAACATTTATTTTTGATCTACTTCCTAAGAATAATTGTTCTAATTTTCTTTTAATTTCTTCTAACATATTATCGGTCTTGTTTCCTAGGGTGTGTGTATTTCAAGGTAAATTTTAAGATTCCTAGGAATATTTTAAATATTCCTATGCATCCTAAAATATTGATATGTTTGTTACAAATTTTAAAATGATATTCTTGAGTATTTTAAATTCTTAGGAGAGCCACATTCCCACCTTTTGCACATATTTGATTTCCATGAGAGAGGTTGGGTAAGTTGTTTTCCCATGACTTGGGAATAAAAAATAAATAAAAAAAGTCTAAAATGACCACCCTTGTAACTAATCAACTTCAGCTCCTTTTTTTTCTATCGATAATTCCTTTATCTTTATCCCATTTCTCTATCTGTATCTCACTTCTCAGCATAGCTTTATGATCTTGTTTTATTAATTTTTTCTTAGAGTGTGATTTTTTTTCGATTGAAAATGAAATTGTCAGAAAAAAAATAACCTCTACTAACCACAAAAGAAAATAAAATGAAATATGATCTTTTTTTTATAGTGACATTGAGAAGTGGTTTTACTAGTGGGTGCTAATATGATCTTTTTTTTTATTCTTCACTGCTAGAATTGTGAAAGCACCCACCACTTCTTTGATAGTTTGTGATTTGAATGAATACGATCTTGTAACAGGGTTGTAATATATTGTAGCATGGGTTGTTTGATATATATTAGTGGTATTTTAGGAATTATGTAATAAATTCCCAGAAATAAGCATAGTTAACAAAATAAATTTTAAATTATTCCCAAAAATTTCAAAAATATTCAAAGGAATTTTAAATGCTAATCAAAACAGATTTTCTAAAATACTAGGGAATATCATTCTTAGGCATATTATTCTTGAGAATGTGATTTCCGAGAATGAAATTACAATCATTGAAACATACGCCCCTTAAAGTAATTGAGCTTAATTCATTTTTAAAAATATTAATAATTTTATATATTGGCCTAGTTGGATCTAAATTATTATTTAAAATTTTAGGATTGATAAGCTCTTTCATATTTTGATTTTATATTCTCTAAAGGTGTTGAGACATAGCATTTAATATTTAATTGAAACAATTTAATTGCTTATGTACCTTTTAAATATCGTGTCTTTTTATAGTTTTATTTATTGAATTCTAAGGAACTATTTTGAAATGGCTGACTTCTATTTTTATTTCTTCCTTAGTAGAAATAGGTCAGAAGTCATTAATATACTTACATTAGACAAACTCTTTGAAACAGATAAGCCATGAATTAGAGTAGATTTTGAAGCTCCCTATAATCTTCAAAAACAAAATTGATATTTTTCAACCTTTAGTAAAGAACAAACTTCTTTTTATCTTCAAGAATTTTATTCTTTCCTGAAGGAGAGGAAGTTCAATAGATACTTCTTTGCTTGGTTTGAAATGTATTATATCAATAATAAAATATCAAATCCGTATATAGAAGAAAGCAAATATCAGTCAAGACAAAAACTTCAACATCCTAGAAAACTGTCAATAATGAAATCATAGATTCAATCTACCTTCCGTTAGAAACAATACAAAATTTCTACTAAGAAAGGAATAAAAATCGAAGCCAGCCCTTTCAAAATAGTTTCTCATAATTCAATAAATAAAACTATAGAAAAACACGATATTCGAAAGGTACACGATATTCAAAAGATACATCAGCAATTAAATTATTCCAGTCAAATATTAAATACTATGTCTCAATACCTTTAGAGAATAGAAAATCAAAGTATGAAAGGCCGATCAACCCTAAAAATTTAAATAATAATTTAGATCTAACTAGGCTAATATATAAAATTATTAATGTTCTTGAAAAAGAATTAAGCTAATTACTTTAAGAAACAAGACCGATAATATGTTAGAAGAAATTAAAAGAAAATTAGAACAATTAACCTTAGGAAGTACTTCAAAAATAAATACTTTAACAAAATTAGATCAAATTGAAGAAGAATTATTAGAAGCACAAAGTTCAATCAATAAATAAATAAAATGAGATTTAGCAAAGCTCCACTACCTAGTAAGAGAAACTATTATCCAGGATGTATTTTTTCCTAATGTTCAATATAAGGAAAGATCAAATTTTGTAGATAGCTCTTACTCTGGCGAATCCACTATAGAATGGAATATTAATGGAGCGAGCGATCAATCAACAAATATTAGACATAATTCAACAAATGACTATGGTAGCATTGCCTTCAAAACTAGAGGAAATTTTAATAAGAAAACTGTAACATTACTTGCAATAGGATTCACAAGTCAATTAAAAGGATGGTAGGATAGTATCCTCCTTCCTACAAATAGAGATGCAATATTAAAGATTGTAAAACAAGAACCTAGTGGACGACTCGAACAAGATGCAGTAACCACATTAATATATACTATTACCAAACATTTCATAGGAGACCCAGTAAAACTCCAAGAAAGCGCAGAAGATCAACTAGCTTATCTTTATTGTCCATCTATGTCAAATTATAGGTGGTATAAAAATATGTCATTATCAAAACTATGTTTAAGACTAGATGGTGCAGCAAATTACTAGAAAGAACGGTTTCTTGCTAGACTTCCCAAATTATTTATTGAAAAGGTTAAGACTCATATAGCCCAATAATTCAATGGAACAATACCTTATAATTCATTAACATTTGGTTAAATTTCTAGTTATGTTATAAAAATAGTATTTCAAATTTATACCAATTTTAAGATATAAAATAAGCTTAAAAATGAGTCAAGATAAAGTAGAAGAGCATTAAGAACATTCTGTCAACAATTTGGAATAGAAGGAATCATAATCTAATTTACATCAGTATCTTTTTGGGATTACTTGAACATTCAACTTGTTTTATCTCCATTCTTAAATCATGATCTAAATGCATATTGGTTGTGGTATGTTAACTACAATTTCATTAGCAATTTGTATTGTTTGTGACTAACCTCCGAATGAATTGTGATTCAAAAAGTTGTATTCATGAATAACTACCGAAATGTTTGGTCTAGGGGCTCTTCATCTACTTCATGTTCAAAAACTACTTGTATTCTAGAGAAACAATGAAACTTAGAGAGAGAAGGAAAGTGGGTTGGATAGTTATAAATTGTAGGATATTTAGAAGTCAAATGCAAACTATAGTTTGATGATGAAGAGTAGGACTAACAAACCTTTTATTTTCTGGCAATCTCAATTAAAAGCAAAAACTTTATATGTTTATAAATAGTAATTAAATTACAATAACTTGATGAATAACAACCAATAAGCGAAGAACATTGGATACGACATACACAATTAACATAGGATACAAGTGATAGATTATTTTTAAAAAAAAGAAAAGAACACTTAAAAAATATAGTTCTAAGAGTTTTTTTAGCTAATTGGGCTTACTAGAGTCTTCGCAGCTTGACATTTAGAGGAATCTCCTTATAAGTTTGAACATGCTCAACTGCTTTTTAAAAGGGTCTTCTAAAGCAGAGCTTTCTCCTATTTCTTCTTTTACAGCTGCAAAACTCAGCATGTTCGGTCCAGATTAAAAGACAAAATGTTTAGCATCTTTTATCTCGCACAAACTCTCTAGAGGTTCGTGTTCAAGTGCGTTGAACGTAGCATAATGTCTCCTCAAACGTTGCCTGAGCATTTAAAAGAGGAATTTATCACACTAATTAATTTTTTCTTTCTTTTAAACTATTTTGAAATGTTGAGAATACTCTCAACAAAGATAATGATTAAAACCCTTGATGCAATTTCAAGCATTTCATGTGTCCGTCACAACTAAATTTATATGCTTTGTTCAATGAGCTTAGGCATCCGAAGAGTCAATTTAAACCATGCATTGCGTATCTTTAACTAAATTTTAAGCTATGCTTCAATCGCAAATGACATTGAAGCTTGAACTAACCTATTGTTCTTAACTTTGTCTTTGCTTGCATTCTTTATGGAAGCAGTAGAAGAACCAGTAGCTGTAAAGTTTCATAACAAAGTTAAACAAGACTAAGAAAAACAAAATGTCGGTAATATTCACGTGAAGGTAAGATTGAAATGGCATAATTAGAAGATATGATACTCATTTAGGATTGAAAAAGCTATTAAGTACTTACAACTTTATAGCTTTCCATGACGCACCTAGAAAAAATTAGTTTTATAGCTTTCTAAACCCACTTTCTTGTGTTTTTTTTTTTTCTTTTGAAAGCAAATTTGCTGATTAAGGTACAGCTTTTATTGTTAGCCACTTGTAGCATACGATGTATCCTTTTGATACGTTTGAACCAATGACATTAGCCTTTTATATATGTTTGGTAATTAACATGAAGAACTCCCCATTAAGGAACTATTATTCTCTTACATGATATGCCTGCTGGTGACATGTACTATACCAAATTCTGAAATTGAATAGAAAATTGTGTCCCTTTTTTTTTATGTAAGTATGGCAATTGATTTCATTGACATTAACTTGATCCTTTCATAGCTCTATTTTGATGAATTTTATAATAAATTTTCATGATTTTGTCCTTTTTTGTGTGAATGATGAGATTTTATTCTATTTCAATTTAATTGTCTTAACTATACCTTCTTATTTGTTTGGTTGAGGTAGACATGGACAAACATGTTTATTTAAATTTGTTTTTAATAATCAAAAGTATGCATAGCTTTCCTACAAGTTCAGACTTTCCCAAAGTTGTGCATTATTGTTTTTCTGTATTAAGTAGATCACATTATGAGTTTGATGCCTTTAGCTAATTTTTGACATTGCTCTATTCCTAATATATTGGAATTTGGCATTCTCTAATGTGAAAAATTATCTTAGAAAATGTGCCAATTATTATTTAGTTTTTGTTTCATCATAATTTGATCTGGTTTTCTTTTTATATGCGATAAAGGTCCGTAAACTGGTTTCACGAAAGGAAAAGACACTAAATCTTATTTGGTTTGTTAGGTTAAGGACAATAATCATTTTGAATATGTGTTGTTTCATGATATTAATGCTTGAGTGTATGAAAAAACCTAAGATCAAGTACAACATGACTATTGCAAAAGGGCTCAGAAATATCAACAAATTTATTGAAAATGATGTCGGTTGCAGTGAACAAATTAGAATGGACAGGCAGTAATATTGGTGGTTTGAAAGATAGAAAAAAATATGTTTCTAAAAGAACAAGTTGCACTTTTCTTAAAACTTCTTGCACATGATATAAAGAATAGAAAGATCAAGCATAGAAAAAAGAGATCACAAGAAACCATCACTAGCTAGGAACTTCTGCCGAGTCTTGCAAGTTGCACTACGCTTGTTTGAAGTTTTATGGAAGACACCGGAGCTCGTTCTTGAAAATTCCATAGATGAGAAGTGAAAATGGTTTAAGGTATATGCTAAATTTTACTTTTTGTTTAATCTAAATTTATAATAGACTTCTTACTCAAAATTAAAATGATATCTATTTAATTTTTTCACACATATAGAATTGCTTAGGAGCATTAGATGGAACATGCATTAAGCTGAAAGTACCTAACAATCTTAAATCAAAGTATTGAACAACAAAGGGAGAATTAGTAAGAAATGTATTAGGAGTGTGCTCCCAAGACATGCAGTTTATCTATGTTTTGCTTGGGTAGGAAGGATCAACAGTTGATGTTAGGATTCTTAAAGATGCTCTTAATCGGCAACATCCATTAAAAGTTCCTTGTGGTAAGACAATTATAAACAATTTTTCAATTATACATGCATGAAGAATACTAATTTTTGTTTTTTTAACTTTTTCTAGGCTACTATTACTTAGTTGATGCTGCTATTACCTAGTCTTGCACCTTACAAAGGACAACGTTATCATCTTAATGAATGGAGTGATAGACATCAACCAAGAACTTGAGAAGAGCTTTTTAACATAAAATATTTAGCAACTATAAATGTTATTGAGCGATGTTATGGGATTCTTAAGATGAGCCGGAAGATCTTTTCGAATACTTGTTGTTATGGTATCAATAGACATGCGGACATAATTACTGAATGTTGTCTCCTTCACAATCTTATTTGAAGAGAGATGGAACTGACCTAATAGAAGCTCTCTTAGATAATTATGATGAAATGCAACAAAACTTCAGCCAAGAATATAATCGAGGCGGCTATTTTGAAAACGTGGAGACTTCAATGACTTTTAGAGGCAATCTTGCTCCTTAGGGGTAGACCAAATATTATTATAAACCAAACCAAACCGTAATTTGAACCAAATTGCATCTTAAAAAACCAAATTATTCAAAACAATTTTTGTAACTGAACCAATTTTTTTTTATTAAAGTGGTTTGGTTAATTAGTATCTAAACCAATTTGATTAACTAAAATTGACTAAACCAAAACATAACACATCAAATTGCAAAATCTTGACTAAACCAAAACATAACACATCAAATTGCAAAATCTCAATTTCAAAAATCAATCTCACCATTCCCAAACCCTAAAATCCAATTTTGTGCAATCCAATTTCAAGGCCTTGTGAAGTTCGTAGCTGCAAAAAAGAGATGTAGCAGTAGTTTCGGTAACGGAATCAATGACTCCAGCAGCTAGACTGAATCATGGCAATTCCAAAAGTGGTTAAGAAGGTAGTTCCAGTTCGTCTTTGCTGGTTGTCAGAGCTTCACTGGCATTTTTTTGATGCGCTTCAACAACCGGGGGAGCACAAGGTAGGTCTAACCGCTCCTTGCCCTGTCAACATCGCCGTCCTCGGTGGAGGCTTCAAACCTTTATTTGACTCTGGCACCCAATGTCAGTACATTCGCCAAGCCATTTATCTTCTTCAGTCCAATTACCTTTGTCACAGTAGCTTCTTCCTCCCTCCTCTCAACTCCTCTTGAGACACATGCTTGGAAAACTTCCAGTATTTTTACAAGTGACTTGATTCTTTCTCCAGCAACTGGATTTTGATAATGATAATGATGTTAGATTTATCTTCATTATTATTATTATTATTATTATTTTAAAAATCAAATTATATGGTCATCATCCTTGATCTCACTTAATCATATTTATATCTATATCCCTTAAATTATGGGATTAGGTTCTGGTGGTAACTATCTAATTGACTTCTTTGATGGGAGAAATGTTTATATAATTGAAGTAAACAGATAGAGGGTCTCTGACTAAAGCAATTCAATCTATGTTTTTATTACGTATAATTGCTCGTTAGTTGGAATGTTTTCTAGGCTTTTTCTGAGAAGGTATCCAATCTTCATCAAGATCAATAGTTATGACTAGAAGTTAGTATAATTATTCTTTTACTGTGTATTAACATTTATTTGACTTACATGTGGTATCAGATCTTTATATAACCTCTGCCTAGCCATGTTTGTATATGTAAATAATACATGTTGATATGTTAAACATGATTTAATGTATATATCATCATTCCTGAAAACTAATATATTGATATATGTTGAACGGTTCCTTCAGGTATAGTCACGATTTTGGTTCATGTTAATATATATGTTTGTTTTATATATTAATATATACACATACGTGATTACGTAACTTAAATATATGGAATCCTGTGTCTACCTGTGCTTTCGTAAATATATAGGCATATCAATTGATGGCTTGATATATACATATATATATATATATATTAGGCATATCAATTGATGGCTTGATATATACATACATACGTGAATATATGGAATTCTACAGGAGTTATGCTTCCATCATACGTAACTTGGTTATATTGAATCTGCCAGTTTATAAGTATATGTGTTCATATAACTTGGTTCTCTGGGGTTATGGTTCCGTCCGTCAATATATATTGATATGTGTTTATATATAGCTTGCTTATATGGAATTGGCTTCCGTGTCGGATGGTGGATTGTGTTTTTCCACAGAATTCTGAAAATTTTTTTAGGCATGTTAATAAAATATTTTTGTTTATTTTATATGTCTCTTAAATATTCAGTCATGCAAATTTTGAAATGTAAAATCTATTAGGCCAAGTTCCTTATCGGTTTCTATGGAGGCTTTTTCATTGGATTTCAAACTTCTCACGTATGATAGTTGTTGAGAAGAAAGAGAATTGATCCCACAAATATGCAGTGGAATCAATGTGGCTTGGTTATCATGGTTTTAACAGATTTTTATGATTGGTTTTGTTGTGGTTTTATATTGAAAATGTATTGTATGATATTGTGTTATTTTATTATTTTACTTATTTAAAACTTCATATATAAATGAATTACACATATCCTCACACACATTTTTTGGCTCTGTAACCAAGCCTCAGAGAAGCTTAAGTTAGATAGGAGGTTAATTGCAGTATAATGTGAAGACTTGCTTTTTCATGATATCGTATATTTTTCCACCGGATTGTTACCAATTTCATAGACTTGCCGTAGTGTGAATGGTTTACCCATCCTTACGGTTAAGCTATGAGATTGAATCCTTATCTTTAATAGGGGCAATTTGTGTACTAGTCTCTAGGATTATAGAATTTCATGAAATCATGCACAAAGTTTTGGGCTTTTTATTTGTGGTCCAATTCTTTTATAAAGTTTTAAGCCTCCTTATCAACTATTTCAATTAATTATATTGAGTAACCCAATTAAGTATTAGTCACAACATCCTTAATTATATTAGTAAGGTTACATTTAGATAAATATAATTAATTGAAATTGAGTGATTTGTATCTTAATAAAGAGTAGTCATAGTATCCTTAATGTAGCATACACTAAGGAAGATCACATTAATGTAAATTAAATATTTTTAGATTATATTTAGGGATTAATACTTTGATTTTAAATTAATAAGTAATTACAATATCCTTAATTATTAAGGAAGATCATATTATGGCTGATTAATTGTGATTAAATTATATTAAGTGATTTTAAATTAAGGAGTAGCCTTAATATCCTTAATTATTAAGGAAAATCACATATGGTTAAATATAATTAATTATAATTAAATATTTTTAAATTATATTTAGTGATCAAAACTTTGATTTTAATTGAGGAGTAGCCACATCATCCTTAGTTATAATTGTTTATAAGAGAGATCACATTTTGGATAAATATAATTAATTGTGAGTAAATATGATTATATTTAAATATTTAATCATGGTGGAATAGAAAAATTATTATATTTTTCAAGTAGCCCACAGGTATTGAAAAGTATAAATATTTTCTAGTTTCATCATAAAGGTTATCATAAATTATTGTGTGTTAGAGTCTTTGCCTACTGGGAAATTTTAATGACATACTATTTATGTCTATGTACGACTTGTATTGGTAGGTATACAATTTATATGTGATAAAATGTGTCTTGAAATTTTTTTGTTAGCATTATTGGCCATTAAATTATTTATTTATTTGCAGTTGTTCAATCTTTAATGATATCTGAAAATCTATTTGAAATCACTTACTTGAGAGGAGACAACTATAAGTATTGGAAGGAAAAAATTCTTCTTCATTTAGGGTGCATGGACCTTGACTATGCTCTTTGTAAAGATGAGCCTCCTGCACTCACTAATACTAGCACTTCAGATGATATTGCATTATACAAAAAGTGGGAATAATCCAATCGCTTAAGTATGATGTTTATCAAATCTCACATTAGGGCAAGTATCCATGGGTCGATACCGGAATATGAGAATGTCAAGATTATATAAAGGCTATAGATGAACAATTTGAGCCTTCCGGTAAGTCACTTGCCAACACTCTAATGGCACAGTTGTCATCAATGAAACTCACCGATAACAAGGGTGTTTGTGAGCACATAATGCAAATGAGGGAAAGAGTTGCTCAACTCAAATCCTTGGATATTGAAGTTGCTGACTTTTTCTTGGTGCGACTTATCCTTACCTCACTTCCTTCATGATATGGACCTTTCTAAATCTCTTACAATACACATAAGAAAAAGTGGTCAATTAATGAGCTTTTGACCATGTGTGTAAAGCAGGAAGGAAGATTGAATCAAGAAATGGATGAGAAGAGAGGTAATCTCATTACTTTAGTGTGTTTTGAATATAATATGGTAAATATTTCACATAACACATGGTGGATTGATTCTGATTTTATAATATATATTTATAATACCATACAAGGCTTCTTAAATCAAAGGGAACTGATGGAGAATGAACAATGCATCTATTCAAGAAATTGGATGAGTTCATGTGTGTAAGCCGTTGGAACCTTTAGATTAGTCTTAAGTACTAGTTTTGTTTTGGATTTAGAACGAACCTTTTACATTCCAAGTTTTTCTAAGAATTTAATTTCTATTTCTATACTTGTACCTTTAGGATTTTCTGTTAATTTTTTCTAGAACTTCTTTCAGATTAATAAAAGATTCCATTATTGTTGGAAATGTTACAATGGACGATGGTTTGTTCAAAATTCATTTACGAAACAATAATGATTATAAGCTGGAATAAAGCGATGTGTTATAAATGAGAATTCTTCCAATTTGTGGCATAGGAGATTAGGTCAATCTCCATTGAAAGGATCAAAAAATTGGTAAAGGAAGGGATTATAAGATCTCTTAACTTCCCTAACTTTGGTTCGTGTGTGGACTATATTAAGGGAAAGCAGACCAATAAATCACAAAAGGGTAGTAAAAGAAGTATTGACATATTAAAATTAATTCACACCGATATTTGTTCTCCTGATATGAGCTTAAACAGTTAGAAATACTTCATCTCTTTTATCGATGACTACTCACGATATATGTACATCTACTTGCTTGATAATAAAGATGAAGCACTAATGAAGTTAAGATAGGAGTTGGTTGGAAGCAATTCTACAAGCTTCATATGTTGAGGAGAGAAGATATTTCGGCGTTCAAAGTAATAGACTAAGAGCGTAATGTGCTTGACACTATTATTGTCCATCCGTGACAGATGATAGCTTTTGGAAAAAGTTAACTTAAGGTTTGTTATATATTACCTATTTGTAAAATATGTTTTTCAGTTTTTTGTATATTTGGGTCGTTTAGAAGTTGAACCAATTCCAATTTACTACTAATTTTGTTATTAAATGTGGAAATTTCATGACACTTTGGTGGTTCAATGAAATATATGGAGGTATTTTTAATGGCATGGTGTTTATGTATTATATCAATTTTTTCTTAATCATATTCTTGCAATAGAGCCCTTTGACAGTTAGTATCTCCAACACCAATGCGGGGTTGGTCGAATTGGTAAGTGGATTCGACCCCTTTGAGGAGGACAAAGGTTCGATTGTCAACGGAGATGCTCTGATTGGGAGGTTACGAAAACCCATCGAGCAAATACTACACACACTCTAAGCAGCCGGAGTCCGGATTAGTCCCATGGGTGGTCCCAAGGGACACTTTGGGGATATTGGGGTGTCCCACTCGAGAGCAAAGCTCCTATTTAGGATGGTTGAACCCAAAAAAAAAAAAAGTTAGTATCTCCAACCCTTTGACAATTAGTTATGAAACTTCCAACTCTTGCTTCTTTTTGATATCATAATATGCCTAATTACTTAACTATTTTCATGGTATCTTATTCTTTATTTGTTTAAGAATTTCAATTAGTAAGTGGAATTTTATTTTTTATTTTTTGGTCAACTAACATTTGGATTTTAGAAGGAGAGAGAAATATCAATGCATTACAAATGTTATCTTTATGCGTTATTATGAGAAGCTGTGTTTTAGTTACCTGTGTTTTGTTATATATTGACGTCTTACGATGAGTTTGGAGTTTTTTAGTTGAAAACTATTGCTGTAATTTCAATGATCACAAATAAAACATTAACGTTTCAAGGAGTTGTTGGCAATGATGGAGATTCTTTTGACAACCTTTTAGCTCGTTTCAGTATATGAATCTTGCTAAGTTTTAATTAAGATTACTTTATATAATAGATATATCTCCACCACTTTTTAACCTGGCAAATAAAAAATGGAGAACCTCATCAAAGAGCAAGAGACATGGCCTTGCTAATAGAACCGTAGAGAAACATTTATCTGAAACATTACTAATAGACAAGGGTAGACCTTTACATCATTAACATCACTGCACTTTTGTAGCTTGCAGAACTTAGTTCTTATCATGTTAAGTCCTCTAAGGTAGTTTTCTTTGATGTACTATGAATATTGCGAGCTAACTTCATGAGAAACACTCATTCATTTGTTATCTCATTTTATACTTTAACAAGTTAAACATGACATTGTATTAATACCAAAGGAAAGTTTCTGGTTTGGATATTTCCTAGTTGGCTTTTTCAAGCCAGTTTATCTCCATAAGAGGTAAGATTCTTAATTCAACATGTCTAGATTTTTTTATCGTGACATAGTTGCCTTGCGTCACATTCCTTCTGTTAAATGATATTAGTGGTGTTTGTTTGTAACAGTTTTACTTTTTTTAATACATTCAATTGCTATTTTAATCATTATTTTTTAACATATGTTGCTGCTTATATACAATACTATCTTTCATTATTAATTATTGATGACCTATGTTATAATTATTGTAATTTTCATTTTTATTTTTTAAAAATTGCGTTTTTTTAATATTGTGATGCATAGGAATTATTGAAGAGAGAAAATAATTAAAATTGAAAAGGAAAAGTTACATTTTCTTAAAATTTGAAGTCATTAAAAAATTAAATAATTTGAAAATTTTAGAATAAGGGCAAGACCAATAAATTGTTTTGTGTGATATGCAACATTAGATCAAGTTGACAGGGCTATTAAAGGTTATGCTGGTGACCTAAAACATTTATTGCTGCTATTCATTATATTAATTTGCACACATTTATGTTGTTTGATGCATTTACTTTTTTTAGTAATTAACTCCTGTTGTTTTCAAATTGGCTGATTGAGAGCTTGAACATCTAAGTAATTGTTTACTTTTAACTTTCTTTTGAACCTAATACAGGTTCCTCTTTTTAGCTGATTAATTAAAATTATTTTCTGATATACTTCGTTAAATAGTATCTATGCTCAGTTTGATTATTTTTATGTAATATATTCCTTTGCATATCTTAGTTCAATTTTGTAAATGGAAAATTAATGGTTAAAATATGTTTGTCATTATATTTTGTACTTCATCTATGCCTCATGATATAGCTGTCAACTCCGAGTCTTATGAAGATTGATAGAATCACGACAAGATAATTGAAATTGGGTATGCTGAGTCTTTTCCCTCTGCCTTTCTGCTCTTAGCATTATCCTGTTAGAAATGTGTCTCATGTTTAATGGGAATTAAGCATGATTTAATTAAAACATATTAAAGGGCTAAAAGGTTAATTAGTTGTAAGTTAAGGGATGTTATGAAAAGGATAATTAAGTAATTGCTTGATGGGAACAATTATCTGATGATTATGGGATGTTATCCTAAGTGATAACTGATGATTTTAAAATTCGAAAGAAACCGATAACTGATGGTACTATCTGATGGTTTTGAATTTCAAATTAAACCCCTATATATTCAGTCTCTACCCATAAGAATACGCCAACAGTTTATTTCCATCTGAAAGAGAAAAGCGTAAGCACGAAAGGGGAATGGACTGATAAAGATTCAACAATCAAGAAAGCTTTCAGATCTGAAGTTTATTCTGCATCATGGATAAAGGTTAGTATCATTTATTGATTTGATTTTAATGTATGTGAAAATCACGAATTCCTAAGATCCTAATTGTGTTCTAGTCTGATGAACAATAATGTAAAGGACACAAGCTTATGTTTACATGTGGTATCAGAGCATAGTTTGGGAATCAATGTTTTTCCATGTATGATAAATTTTTAAATCATTTTCACAAATGAACATGAAAGAGAAAGATCTGAAAACTCCAGATCTGAGAAAAAAAAAATGGTTCCCTTCGAAACCCCTCTGCCTTCCGTTGAAGAATTCCGGCATCTCCTCTGCTTTCCGGTGACGGGCTCCAGCCACCTGTTCCTGCTCTTCTCCTCAACGATCGGCCACGGTTCCTCCAGATCCACCATCAACTCCCGTCGGAAAATGAGATCTGGCCGAAACCAGAAGGATCGGTTGAACGACGGCCTGTACAGCAAACGGCGGAGGCAGAGGGATCTCGTCGAGGAGGAGCGAGCCCCATGTTTCTAAGGTCGTCGGGTTTAGAGTGAAACCTTTCTCGTCGAGCCGGCTGAGGTGCGATGATCCGGAGGCGTTGCTGCCGCCCTAGAAGAAACCGGATCTGACTCAGCTTCTGGGGTTCCGGCTGGGAGTCGGGATCTGCATTGCGAGGGGTTCCATATGGGTCCTAGCCGGTGGCAGTAGCCTGGCCTGAAGGGATTGACAGAACTCTGATGATTCTGATGATGGTTCTGGCGCCGCTGAAGAGATGGACCGGACTGTGAAGGTTCTGGCGTCGTCGGAGAAGACGACCGGACATGAAGGTTCTGGCGCCGCCGGAGAAGACGACCGGAGGTGGCGCCGGAGATGGTAGTTTGGTTGCTGATTAGATTAAAAAAAAAAATATTTATGTTTGGAATTAAGTATGGTGGATTTGTTAGTCACCAAAGTGGCCAAATCCTTTTGAATTATTTTAATTCTGAACATTATGCTTGTGTTTCAATTACTCATAATTTTGATGCTATAAATAACATGAAAATTATTTTTTTTATTATGGGTAAATTGAAGTTCATTATTATAAAGCAGTTAATGATCAACCTAAAGGTTGATTGTTTGTCTTTATAATAAATGAATATGAATGTTGGTTATGTGAATATACTATTAGTTATATTTATATATACAAAGATAATAAATATTTCTAGTTAGTATATACATCATTGCCAAATTATGTGAAATTTCTATTAGCATCTTTATGTTGAATGTTGTGTATTGATGGATTGTCCAAAGGTGAACATCAATATGCATTGTATGAAATGTATCTGAATCTGTGAAGCATGTTGATGTGTATGTATGTATAACTCAAAGTATTAATGTTTTAAATTTTATTCCTTGCAGTACCAGTTGCTACACATTCACTGTTCTCAACTGTTGTAGTTTTTAATAGACTCAACTTCTCCGAATGGTGTGAGAAAATCCAATTTTACCTTGGGGTAATGGATCTGGATTTAGCTCTTAAAGAAGAGAAACCTAGTGCTATTACTGTTACAAGCACTGAAGAGGAAATAGTCCATTATAAAAACTGGGAAAGATCCAGCAGGTTGAGTCTAATGTATATACGAATGAGCATTGCTAGCAACATCAAGTCAGCTCTTCCACAAACTGAAAGTGCCAAAAAAATGATGAAGCTTGTGGAAGAGAGCTCCCAAACTGCTGATAAGTCTCTTGCTGGGACACTAATGAGTACATTAACCACCATGAAATTTGATGGTTATCGTACAATGCATGAGCATGTTATTGAAATGACGAATATTGCAGCAAGACTGAAATCATTGGGGATGGATGTGCATGAAAATTTCTTGGTACAGTTCATCCTGAACTCGTTACCGGCTGAGTATGGTCCTTTCTAGATGAACTATAATACCATGAAGGATAAATGGAATGTGCATGAATTGCAAAGTATGTTGGTTCAGGAAGAGACCAGACTCAAGAACCAGGGAATTCATTCCATCAATTTTGTGAAAAGTCAATGAGCTGAAAAGAAAAGTTTCAAGAAACATGAGAAGAAAGGAGGAGGACCTCTAAAGGTGAATGAGGCTTCTTCTTCTAAAATTCACAAGAAGGAACATAATGGAAACAGATGTTATTTATGTAAGAAGGCTGGGCACTTCCAAAAGGATTGCCCGAAACGTAAGGCTTGGTTCGAAAAGAAAAAGTAAGCCCAGTGCTTATGTATGTTATGAATCAAACCTAGCTGAAGTTCCTTATAACACTTGGTGGATTGATTCTGGATGTACTACTCATGTTTCTAATATGTTGCAGGGATTCCTTACAACCCAGGCCACAAAGCCAAATGAAAAGTTTGTCTTCATGGGCAATGGAATGAAAGCTCCAGTAGAAGTTGTCGGGACTTATCGTTTAATCCTTGACGCTGGATATCATTTAGATTTATTGGAAACTTTGTATCTACCTAGTATAACTAGGAATTTAGTTTCAATTTCTAAACTTGATAAGGCTGGATATTCCTTTATATTTGGTAGTAGTTGTTTCAGTTTGTACAAGCACAATCATTTGATTGGCAATGGTACCTTATGTGATGGATTATATAAATTATGTCTTGATAATCTATATGCTGAAACACTTATGACCTTGCATCATAACGTTGGCACTAAACGTGCCTTATTAAATGAATGTTCTGCTTACTTGTGGCATAAACGTTTGGGACATATTTCTAAAGAAAGAATGGAAAGATTGGTAAAGAATGAAATCCTTCCGGATTTAGATTTTACTGATCTGAATGTATGTGTAGATTGTATTAAAGGTAAACAAACAAAACACACAAAGAAAGGAGCCACAAGAAGCACTCAGCTTCTTGAAATTATACACACTAATGTATGTGGGCCCTTTGATGTTAACGCTTTCAATAAAGAAAGATACTTTATCACCTTCATTGATGATTATTCACGTTATGGTTATGTTTACTTGCTGCATGATAAATCTCAGGCTGTAAATGCCTTGGAGATTTACATTGATGAAGTTGAAAAGCAATTAGACAGAAAGGTGAAAATTGTCAGAGCTGATAGGGGTGGAAAGTATTATGGAAGGTATGATGAAAGCGAACAACATCCGGGTCCATTTGTTAAATTCCTTGAAAAGAGAGGCATATGTGCTCAATACACAATGCCAGGTACACCACAACAAAATGGTGTGTCAGAAAGGCATAATAGGACCTTGTTAGATATGGTTAGGAGTATGTTAAGTAATTCATCTTTACCCATTTCGTTGTGGACTTATGCTCTTAAAACTGCCATGTATCTGTTGAATAGGGTTCCTAGTAAGGCAGTTCCAAAGACTCCTTTTGAACTGTGGACTGGAAGGAAACCTAGTCTAAGGCACCTGCATGTTTGGGGTTGCCAGGCAGAAGTTAGATACTATAATCCACAAGAAAAGAAACTGGATGCAAGAACAATAAGTGGATATTTCATTGGTTATCCAGAAAAATCGAAAGGGTATAGATTTTACTGTCCTAATCATACTACAAGGATTATTGAAACTGGAAATGCTAGGTTCATTGAGAATTGTGAAGTTAGTGGGAGTGAAACACCACATAAAGTGGAGATTCAAGAATTGAGAGTGCAAATTCCCTTGACTTGTGTCTCTAATAAAGTTGTTGTTCCTCATGTTGTTGTACCGATTAATAATAATGAAGAACAACAAATAAATGATCCTACTACTCACAATGAAATTATAGTAAATGAACCGAATGAGCCCATAGTAGAAGAACCACAACAAATAGCATTAAGAAGTTCTCAAAGAGAAAGGAGTCGCTATTTCTAATGACTATGTGGTATATCTACAAGAGTCTGAATTTGACTTGGGAATGGAAGATGATCCAGTTACGTTTTCACAAGCCATGAATAGTAACAATGGTGAAAAATGGTTAGATGCCATGAAAGAAGAGTTGAAATCTATGGAACAGAATGACGTTTGGGACCTTGTTGAGTTACCAGAAGGTTGTAAGAGAGTTGGATGTAAATGGGTCTTTAAGACCAAACGTGACTCTCATGGTAACTTAGAACGTTACAAGGCCAGACTAGCTGCAAAAGGATTCACTCAGAAAGATGGCATCGACTATAAGGAAGACCTTTTCACCAGTATCCAAGAAAGATTCTTTAAGAATCATTATGGCATTGGTGGCTCACTATGATTTAGAGTTACACCAAATGGATGTGAAAACTGTCTTTCTAAATGAGAAATTTAGAGGAAGATGTGTACATGGACCAACCAATAGGGTTCATAGAGAAAGGAAAAGAGCACATGGTGTGCAAACTTAAGAAATCAATATACGGAGTTAAACAAGCTTCACGACAATGGTACCTTAAGTTTAACGATACCGTTGTTTCCTTTGGATTTAAAGAAAACACCGTCGATCGGTGTATATATCTAAAGGTCAGTGGGAGCAAGTTTATATTTTTGATTCTGTATGTTGATGACATCTTGCTTGCAACTAATAATCTTAGTCTTCTGAGTGAGATTAAGATATTTCTCTCTAGTAACTTTGAAATGAAAGATATGGGTGAGGCAACCTATGTGATTGGGATAGAGATATTCCGTGACAGATCACAAGGAATGTTAGGCTTGTCTCCGAAAGCATATATTAATAAAGTTTTAGAGAGATTTGGAATGGAAAAGTGCTCATCATCTCCGGTTCCAATTCAGAAAGGAGACAAATTTAGTCTCATGCAATGTCCTAAGAATGATTTGGAACGGAAAGAAATGGAAGCAATTCCATATGCATCGCTTGTTGGGAGCTTAATGTATGCTTAGACTTGTACGAGACTACATATCAGTTTTACAGTTAGAATGTTAGGAAGATACCAGAGTAATCCTGGTATGGATCATTGGAAAGCTGCAAAGAAAGTTCTGAGATATTTGCAAGGAACAAAGAATCGCATGCTTACTTATAGGAAATCCAACAACCTTGAGGTCATTGGATATTCAGATTCAGACTTTGCCGGATGTGTGGACACAAGAAAATTCACTTTTGGTTATTTGTATCTTTTAACTGGAGGAGCTATATCATAGAAAAGTGCGAAGCAGTCTGTAATTGTTGCATCCACTATGGAAGCTGAATTTGTGGCATGCTTTGAGGCCATGGTTCAGGCTAAATGACTACGGAACTTTATTTCAGGGCTTGGATTGGTCGACAGTATTGATAGGCCGCTGAAAATTTATTGTGACAATTCCGCAGCAGTCTTCTTTTCTAAAAACGACAAGTATTCCAAAGGTGCTAAGCATATGGAGTTGAAATACTTTGCCGTTAAAGAAGAGGTTCAGAAACGTAGAGTGTCTATAGAGCATATTAGCACCGATCTTATGATAGCTGATCCCTTGACGAAGGGATTACCGCCCAAGACATTTACTGGTCATTTGTGTAGTATGGGCATTATGTCAGCTAATGACTGTTGATCATTATTGTAATTATTGACTATTGACACTCTCAGCTCATTAATATATAAGTTTCTAAATTTTTTCCTGTTTTCAAATTTATGTATACATGCATGTATGAATGATGATATTGAAATACATGATTTGTCTCTAATGAAGACATTATTGTTTGCTATGAGACATAATGTATACTTCCATTAAAGTATCATATTAGGAAGAAGAGCTAATATAGTGGTACATGGAAGGAACTATGCCGATTTGATAGTGTAGAACCGCCATGACTCTTGTTGGTTTTATTCCTAATTATGAATTATGATGCAACTAATGTATGAAACCTTTAGCCGAATTTATGCGCATTAAAGTTGATGTTTTATTAAATCATGGAATGACATTTACCATATGAGCCAAGTAGGAGAATGTTAGAAATGTGTCTCATGTTTAATGGGAATTAAGCATGATTTAATTAAAACATATTAAAGGGCTAAAAAGTTAATTAGTTGTAAGTTAAGGGAGGTTATGAAAAAGGATAATTAAGTAATTGCTTGATGGGAGCAATTATCTGATGATTATGGGATGTTATCCTAAGTGATAACTGATGGTTTTGAAATTCGAAAGAAACCGATAACTGATGGTACTATCTGATGGTTTTGAATTTCAAATTAAACCCCTATATATTCAGTCTCTACCCATAAGGATACGCCAACAGTTTATTTCCATCTGAAAGAAGAGAAAAGCGTAAGCACGAAAGGGGAAGGGACCGATAAAGATTCAACAATCAAGAAAAGCTTTCAAATCTGAAGTTTATTTCGCATCATGGATAAAGGTTAGTATCATTTATTGATTTGATTTTAATGTATGTGAAAATCATGAATTCCTAATATCCTAATTGTGTTCTAGTATGATGAATAATAATGTAAAGGACACAAGTTTATGTTTACATATCCCTTTTTCTTATAGCCATATACCTTTTCCATAGCTAGAGGATCTTCACTAATATGAGGATTACAGTTGTAGTAGACAACCTCTAAAGTCAAAATATTTTGGTGTTTTATGATGGATAGAAGCATAATATCATATTAAGTTTGAAGATATCACTTAGTTCCAGAAAGGATAAATATTCTATTAACTAAGGGATATGAGTTTGCAATTTATGTGAGTTATCAGTGTGTTTGAAATAGCTCAGAGATTCTTCATACAAAGATAATTTACTTCATGTTGAAAAAATAATTCTATTCAGTTCAACATTGAAATTGGCATGTATATAAGGTGCTTTTTGTTTCTGTTATGGTTTTGTTAGGCTTCAAAGTTGCAAACTCTATATATTAGGTACATTAAAATCTGTTATTCATTTTGGAAATTTCAGTCTCCTTGGTTATTTGGTTATCCTTTTGATCTATTGCATGTTATCTTTTAGTTGCACTTAAACTATGATTAATGTCTTTTTCTATTCTTTCCAAGCTATTTTTTGTTCTCTGGGAAGTCTTATTCTTGTATATTTTTCATTGCTTTTGTAGTAAGCTTGCTCTTAAAATTTTGAATGGGTTAGTTCTATGTAATTCATTTAACTAAAATATGCTTCACGTTTAAAGTTTGGTTTTAGAGTAAAAAATTTCAATTGGCCTATATGCTAAATACTCAAAATGTAGCTAAGGAAATGATAGTGTCAAGAATAAGCTCTTACCAATAATTCTTGCAATGGAGAAAGGAGGAATTCAAGTTGTTCAATGTGATTTAGATAGCATTTGACTAAGAGAATCACAAGTGTTCCTACCTGTTCTCAGCGGGGTGGTGTTCGTCTTGATCCTTGACATGTCGAAGAGCTTCATGTCAATCGGCCACGGTGGTGAGGTACCTACAAAGGCACTTCGATGCTCAAGTTAGCATGAGAGCAAAATGGTGGCCAAGGGTTTAGGCCAAAAAAAGTGAGCATACTTGGAAATGGTCTCTATGATGCATATAAATAGTGGGGATGAAGCCCCTAGGGTTTGAAATGGTGGAGTAGATGTAAGCCATTTAGCTTAGGCTCAATAAGAACCTACTGGTCCATAACCTCCAACAAGGTAGTCGATAAGCTATATGTGTCAAGTGCCGAGGTGTATAAGATGCAATAAATGTTAAATGCTCATTGATTTAGTTCTACCTGGCTTTTGTAGACAGAGAGATTTCAGCATAGGCTAAATGGAGTGTTGAATCCTTAGACACTTTAATGTAAGCTAACATGAACTTGAGTCAATCGCGTCAAGCAGTTGGTGTGTGACTTATTGCCTGGAGTAGAAGTTAGTCGACAGAAGCAAGCTTAAGCTTAAAAGGTTCATATGGTCCATAGCCCCCCAGTTCGGAGGTTTTCTAGTAACGAGTGATTGAATTGAAAGCATGTCTTTATAGGTAATCCATATTCTATTGGAGCATATATGAGTCTTTATGGCCCATGAAATCCCAAGATTTTAATTTGTTCTTAAGTTTTATCCAAATGCCCCTCAATCTGATGTATATCCTTTCTTCCTGTACTCAAACGAAGTTATGTTGTGTCCAACTTGTCTTTGTCTTCCTTCGACAACAAGGAGGTGAAAGATATTTGGCTATAATTAAGTTTTGAATGATGAAGTGGCGTTTTTAAAATATATTTGTAAATAAACTCTCGCAAGTCATCTCTTTGAGCAAACTATTTGTCTGACCTTGGCTGATTTTTGTTTGATGTGAGAGAATGGCTTCGAAGTTCAATGCGAAAGAGTTGAAGAAGAAGAAAGTGACTATTGGTGGGTGGAGATCCCATCTTCAAGGGCAGTGTGCATGGTTAAGGTGACCAAAAGAAAGTATCGTGCCTATGATGGCGGATGCCTATGATGGCGACCTAGTTGCTAGCGTTAGGATTTTGTCTTCTTCATCCACCCTTAACTCGTTTGTGTTGGGTGGGCGCCTATGATGGAATTAGGATTTTGTCTTCTTCGCCCACCTTTAACTCGTTTGTGTCAAACGAGCACCTATGATGGCGACCTAACTGCTAGTGTTAGGATCTTATCTTCTTCCTCCACCCTTGGCTCGTTTGTGTAGGGCAAGCGTTTATGATAGCAACCTAATTGGTAGAGTTAGGATTTTGTCTTCTTCCACCCTTAGCATGTTTGCGTCGGACGAGGGCTTATGATAGCGACCTAACTGCTAGCATTAGGATTTTGTCTTCTTCCTCCACACTTAACTTGTTTGCGTCAGGAAGGCACTTATGATAGTAACCTAACTGCTAAAGTTAGGATTTTGTCTTTTCCTCCATCCTTAGCTTGTTTGCGTTGGGCGGGCACCTATGATGGCGACCTAACTACTAGCATTAGGATTTTGTCTTCGAGTTTCACTCTTAGCTCATTTGCACTAAGCCGGTGCCTATAATGACAACCTAACTGCTAGAGTTAGAATTTTGTCTTCTTCCTTCTTCCTTCACCCTTAACTCTTTTGCATCGGGCTGGTGCCTATGATGGCGACCTAGTTGTTAACGTTAGGATTTTGTCTTTTTTATCCACCCTTACCACGTGGTCATATGTTCGAATCCCATAGATAACACTATATATTCCTGCTTGTTCTCAATAGAGTAGTGTTCGACTTGATCCTTGACACGTCAGAGAGTTTCACGTCAGTTGAATATGATGGTAGGGTACTTGCAAAGGCACTTCAACGCTCATGTTAATATGAGTGCGAAATGGAGACCAAGGGTTTTGGCAAAGAAAATAAGCATACTTCAAGGTGGCCTCTATGATGCATATAAATAAAGGAGATTAGCCGTTAGGATTTGAAAAGGTAGATTAGATGTAAGCTATTGGACTCAAATTCAATAAAGACCTACCGGTCTAACAAGTTAGATACAAACTTAAGCTTGTGTTTTGAATTCCTATTTTTTCGGTGCTTAGTACCTTTTATAATATAATTGATTTAAAAATGATATGTAATATTTTAAATTACACTTATGCTATATTATGTAGGTTGTTTTGATATAATTTGTAACCAATATTAGAATGTGTAATATAATGATAGCATATTATTATTTTGTATCTTTATTATGTTGTTATTATTTTCCTTTATAAGTTTATAAATAGTTCATATGCTAATGTTAACAAAATTTAAATAATAACTTCATATTATCAATAGTTGTTAATTCACCTAATTGACCTTTCATTTATAATTTATCATAACTTAAATTTAATTATTAAATTTTATTCGTTCAATAAACTTATAGACATATCTAATTTTAAAGTAAGACGAGACAAAATATATATTTCCAGCCATAGAACGAGTATTACACTAGTTTATTTCTAAAAGGGAAACCAAACCATCATCCCCTCCAGAGTTTGTGGCTATTTCCTTTCACTCCTTTGTAACTGAGTTGGAAAAAAAAAATACGAAGGAAAAATAAATCCGAATGAAAATTGAAAACCTCTCAGTTATTGTTTAGGTTCCTTGATCCATTATTCCCTACCAAAATATATGAATCATGGCTGAACTTGCCTTGTCTCTTTCCCACTCCGAGGTAACCGCCCCCTCCTCTTCTCTCTCTCTCTCTTACCAATTTTCGCTGTCTCTCAGATTCAAATTCAATCTTTTATTAATTAGTTCATTTATTTTCTGCTTAAATAAACTGCGTGCGAAGCGGAAGCAGTGGTAGGAGAAGCAGAAGAACCAAAGCCGAAATGAGCGTTCCGCCGCCGATGTGGACGGCGACCCGGCCACCGTTCACGGCGGCGCAGTGGCAGGAGCTGGAGCACCAAGCCCTCATCTTCTTCAAGTATCTCAAGGCCGGCTTGACCGTTCCCCCGGACCTCCTCGCCCCCATTCGCAAGAGCCTCTATTTCATGTCGGCGAAGCTCGCCCACCACCCATCTCGTAAGCAAAAATCCATTCTTTCCCTCTCCACCCTTGTTCTCTGTGTGTTACTTGCTCGAATCTGTGTGTTCTCGATGCCACAGCTGCAGATTTTCGTATTTTTTTTTCACTTTTGGGGTTGTTATTATCGAAAAATCTTCATTTTTTTTTCTTTTTGTTTTTTGCAGTGGGTTATTGCTCCTATTACGGGAAGAAGATCGATCCGGAACCGGGAAGGTGCAGGAGGACCGATGGGAAGAAGTGGAGATGCTCGAGGGACGCGCACCTTGACTCGAAGTACTGTGAGCGGCACATGATCCGCCGCCGCTACCGTTCAAGAAAGCCTGTGGAATCACAAGCTGCTCCTCAGTCTTCGTCCAGTGCGGCATCCACTGGGAGCAGAACTGGCTGTGGAACCTTCCACAGCTTGCCCTTGCACACAAACGGTACCCGCGAGGGTTTCAACCATGGAAAAACAACAACAACAACAACGTTCCCCAGCTGCAGATAGAGTCTTTTCCCAGTGAGATTAGCAAGAAAGAGTACAGGTATATCTATCTATCTATCTTTTTTCTTTTTTCTTTTGAAGTTTTTTTGGGTTCTTGTATATCTATCTATTTTACTAGTACCACTCCTAAGGAGCGTGTTGTTGAATGTTGAGCATATAGCTCTCCTTTAGTATCTGGGTTGTTGTCTGCATAACCCCTGTATCATAAATGATAAATTCCTATCTTTGGTGAAAAAGAAAAAAAATTGATCGAGTCACTTGTGAGTCTATTTTGAATGGTCAAAAGCATTTTTTTAATTACAGTTTTAAGTTATGCATTCATTTAGCATCATGATGCCATTTTAATATCTTTCAATAGTTTAAGCGCTGCCTGCAGCATTTTCTTTTGGGTGTTTGACTGTTGTAGCCACAGTAGTGCTTGCCATGATTTATAGTGGAGTGGTTATTAGTGGTGCTAACAATGCTATTGTGACAGACAATAGATTATTATGTTATTCATGGTAGCTGTACTGCTAAGTTACCTAACATCAAGGAAGCACCGATACTTCTCTAAATATCTATCTGCCGTATCGGTGTCGGATACACCATCAGATATTGTTAGCCTGCATTCAATATATTTTATTTTAATTTTGAATTTTAGTGCCAATACATGTAAGATCTCATAAGAATTTGATAAATATTACTATTCTATTGTGTTTACAATGACTAATATTAAAAATAAAAACTTTTTTTCTACATTCTTCCCTCAATCATAGAATTGCCCAACTATTATTTTTTTATTTATGATGTCTTATAATGGTTTTATATTTTATGTTTTATGAAATGATATATATAATATTTATATATATGTTATTTCGTATCTTATCATACCCACATCCTTATTTTTTTAAGAAATGATGTATTCTTTTGTCGTACCGGTGTTGTATTCAATACCTGTACCCGTATCTGTCCTTCATAGCCTAACATGTGGATCATTGTGATGTGTGGGATGAGAGAGTAAGGTGTAAATGTAAGTCATCTAGCCATAGTTCTCAAGTTAGCTTTTACTTTATACAACTTGATTTTTTTGTATTTGAAAGAATGCAGTATTAGTAAGCTATAATCATCACAACTTCAACCTACCCTTGTTTCAAATTTTGCAATATATTCAAAACTTTAAAACAATTTTCAACTTTGCCTTTTTGAAACAGTAAACAAGAGGGGTTGGGAGGGGGAAGATAAAATCTTTTTGGATTCCAAAAAGTACTGTTTTAGAATGGAATTTAACCATGCTTCGGTAATAGTGTTTCTGAATTGTAGTTCATTAGGTGTAGCAGTGTAACATGGTGATTGAATTATACTATCATTCAACTACAATCATAGTCCTCTTTATTTAAATATGTAGTAGACATGCTTTTCACATTTATTTAAAACATATTGGAAGAAGTGCAGGGCAGTGTTACCTTGTCAGAGGGTGAAGGAACTATCAGGGAATGGTTTGATAAAATTGTAAATCAAGGGTGTTACTGATGATTGCATATTGCATGGGTACAAGTACGAGTATCGAATGCAATACGATATGCAAATATGATAATTTTTAAAAAAATTAAGATACGGGCATAGCAATATATATAAAATAAAATATTTATATTTATATATGTAAAATATTTATATATGTACCCCAACCCAAGTCCCATGTATTCTCCCTCTTCCTTACTCATTTTTCTTCCCCACCCTCTTCTCTTCTCCTTGATGAGAATAAAAGTTTGTTGCTATGTGTGATGATTTTGAAGAGAGCAAGATTACAAGAGTGAGAATATGCTTTAAGAAATATAATTAGAAAGAAAAGGACTTGAATCTGTATCCCAAGTATTTCAAGTAGTAGTACTTTGAAGGTGATGGATATCCAAAAAAAAAAAAAAGAATACGCTAAAAATACAAATGCAGACATATCGTACAAGTATCGGTATCAGATACGAATACGAATACAATACGGATATGTCACTAATTTTGGAGTATCCATGCATCAACCTAAAGTAGTAGCAGGAGCACTGATTTTAACATACAATACAGTTAAAGCATAATTCTGTAGAGATGAATATTAAGGACAGGTAATTTCATGTTGGTTAACCGTTTATCCAAGTAGGGATGGGATATTGACGCTTATCCAGAAATTGTGGATCATGGCTTTGGTGACAAGGGATAGTTTATTGAAGGAAATTGTGAAATCTGGCTATTAATTTCTAATTGTCTGGTTTTATGATTTTTCAATTTGGGCGGTCAGTGAGCTGTCATAAAATCTCCCATTTTCCTTCAATGTCTCTCTTCATCTTCTTATTCTTTTTCTTTTTTCCTAGTACTGAGATAGAACGAACTGAACACTTTAGCTTTGTCATAGTTGCTTATGTTGTCAACAAAAGCTGGTACTTATACTATGTGGATGACAAAGAAATGCACACGATGAAAGGGACTATTCTTTTTTTGTAAATTTTTTATGAAAGAAGCAGACATGAAAGGGAAGATAATGGTGAGACTTGTATTTTGGTAATTTAAATTAAATGATTTTACTCTTCATAAGGAACTTTGAGATTTGAGGTATGGAATAGATACAACTTATGTTTATGACCATAGAATAAGGGAGCATCTATATTACCTGATATCGAGTGTATCAATTAAGGAGTTTTTCTGATTTCTGATGGGTGGGTGGTGGGTGGTTTTGAAATGCATGGCTACAGTGAGTGATCCCAGCGTTTAAGCATTTTGAGCCTATCATAATTTTTTATCCTATATTTCTTAAAAGTTAGTATTTTCTTATTATGCATAATTGATACGAGTGGAGCATCATGATCTCTACTAAACACTCTGCAGGTTTGGACTGAACTCTGAAGTGGATGAGCATAACTTCTTGCAGAAAGATCTGGGAAGTGTGAGGTATCAAGGTCACTTTACCTCAGATGGCATGTGGTCTCATATGTCTCAGATTCCCGCAAACTCTGTCTCAGAATCAAGAACTGGTTCTATTATGCTCAGCAATTGCTTCCAACAGGGAACTGTGCGAGATGCTGAGGCATTGAACATTGATGCTGCAAGGTCCAAGCAACATGTCTTTAGTGGCTCAGCAGGGTGTTTGAAACAGGAATATCAGTTCCCTTCATCTCTCTTCAGTGACTGGCATTGGAAGAAGGATTTAGGCTCCCCTGCCATTGAGTATAGACCCAATAAAGATTTTAACTGCAACCCAGATGTCAATGTTGATTGAAGTGGTTCTTTACAAGTCACATGCAAGGAGTGTTATTGTCCTGTGATATGTTGGCATCCACATGAAGCAAGCTTTTGGAATCACCTTCTGGTCCTCCCAACCAAAGAAATGCTATAAGTAAATAAATAGAAGTCCTCAGACGGTGATGAAAAATTTTTCATCCTTAGCATTCAGATACTTTAGGGAATCATGATTTAATTTCTAAGCTCCAAATTTGTGGTTCTCTTATTGCCTATATATATATATATATATATATATACTTGAAGGGGTTCTGTTTTCTTTATATGTAAACGTATAATATGTGACTATGCTTTCCTTTTTCTATATTGTACTGGCTTTTGGTTAGACTCTTATATTCCTATTATTGAAATCTCTTGATTGTTAGACACATGGTGCTCTTTTCACCCAGCAAGCCTATGGGGACGAATAATTATTGCATGAATAGTAGAGTGAATAAATAATATTCTGAGTTTAATTTTATGTGTTATTACATTATGAAAAGAGTTTGACAACTTAGATGATTATTATCATAGTTAAATTGTTTAAATGATATGATTACATATAATTTTATTGTAGTTTGTTAATGACAATAAATTAAAATTAAATTGATATTTTTAAAGAATTTAATTTTGATATATTATTAATATAAAATATTTTTATATTATTATTTAATTATATTTTATTTTATTATTAACAATTTAACTATGATAATTATTTGAGAGATTAAATTCTTTTATGGATGTGGTAAGGCATGTATAGATTATAGATCATAGGTTATAGTGTAAAGTGCCGCACTGGATTGGAATTTTAGATGCATCACATCGCATTGAAGTGGTCCTTTTATGGCTGCTGGGCAGTGTCTATAAATGAGAAGGGAACGGTGGTGGTTGGCATATTAATGTTTCAATTTGGATTGGCATTTCAAGGCGGAACGATAGGGTTAGTGTTGAATGAGATTTTCTCCACACTTTTTCTTTTAAATAAAAGTTTATACTTTTTCGTCTTCTTGCATATTTTAATTTATTTCTAAATTTATACTGCATGAATTTATTTTTATATAATTTAGAAAACCTTAGTAATAAGTTCACCAAACGATGAAAATTTATTGTATTAATTATCATTGTTAGATAAATAGTTTGTTACTGTTGAGTACTTATATTTGTTTTGTTTCAAGTTTTTACTTTTCTATATTTAAGTTTCTTACATTTTTTTAATGCTTTACAATTTAATTTTGAATCCACTAGCATACTAAACTAGTTAAAGCAAACTCATGAAATGTTAGTATAATAAAAGTGAATTATGTCTTTAAGTATGAGAATCACGGTTTGATTCTTAAGAGTTACATCTAATGAGAGGGCCATATCATTATAAAAAAAATGATAATTTAAATTGTCAAAGTTTCTTTTCATATAAAAATGCTAACTAGATTTTTTATTTGTTACTAAAGGATGACAAATAAAATTTCTCGAAGGACACAAAATTCTTAAGAATTTAATTTCGATCTACTATTAGTGTAAAGTATTTTTATAATGTCATTGAATTATATTTTACTAAGTATTTGACTTTTTAGATAAATTTTTTTAATAATTTGACAATTTATGATTAGATGATAGTATAAAATTTTTTATATTAACAATTAATTAAAAGAAAATTCCATTTAACCCGACTTAACTGCATGCCAGATAGAGCCCGGATGACATGGCATAGTGGCAACGGTACAATCTCTTCACTATTAGAATCCCATAGGCTTACCAACAAAATAAAAGAATCTCTTTGAGTAACGAGTTTTCGTGTTGTCACATTAACCCTTGCTGCTCCAAGATTGCAGAGGTTACACATGCTGCACTATGGATCAAATGATGTTTTGATGAATGTTAAGAAATTGGATCTCTACAATACTATCATATCGACTTTTCTATTCCACGGATTGGCTAAAGAAGTTTTAGTAATTTTGGATGAAATATTGCAAGAGGGACGATGACCAAATATTGAGGAGAGTATAATTATCAACTCTATTGTTCTCTATTGCAAAGAGATCACTGCTATGCTGAAGTGGTTGCATTTCTTGCAAACAAAAAAAGAGAATCCACCGCTTACGTACAACTTTTCTTATTTGTGATTACCATTTTAGTTAGGGTAGATTTTTTAGTTCTACTTTTTATAAGATAATATAATACACTTGCTGTGCATTAAGTGAGTTGGGCTACTTTCGAGGCTATGTAATCCGGGATGTTTAGCATCGCTCTTGATCAAAATTAAACTTAGTTCCTAATAGTGACAAGTTTAAAGACAATAAATATGGTTACTATATTTATGCATAAGGACTTGTCACTAACAATTGTGTCTATTTCAAGGATTTCATTCAAATTAAAAAGAAGGACGTTTGACATTTGCTAACAAAGCTTAGATAGAAATAAATGTTGATTCAAATCCATTCTAAGTAAATTCAAGTTAATTTGACCCATTTAATTGTATTCAAATTAATATGTTAAATATCCATTTTACTGTCTAAAACATGGATTTCAATGTTGTCGGATATATGTATCCAAAGAAAAATTAGTCATTTGCTCAGTTTGTCAAACAAAAGCAAGACAATGGCAGTCTAAAAACCGTAGTTTACTCCCGACTTTTATAATATTTTCAAAAATAGTAAAAATTGATAAAAAGAAGATAAATTTTTCAATAAATAAAATTTTCATAAGATCAACTTTTTTGGTTCAATTTTCCTTTATCAGCATCCAATTTTTGTTCAGATGCAAAATCATTAATATAAGAATATTTCAAAAAAAATATTTCTATCCTTTTTGGTTATAAATTTAAGAAAATAAAAAAATTAAAAATATGAAAAGAAAAAATATTTTTTTAGAAAATGATGATAAAAAGAGTTAACTCAATCTTGAATCACTTGGTTCCATTTTTTTTTAATCCAAAATTCACAATTGGCTCAAATCTAAAACAAAGGTCCAAGTTGGTCAAGAAATTAATTTTAAATCAAGAACCCATTTTTTATTAGAGTTTAATTTTAATTCACTATTAGTGTAAAAAGTTTTATATTATCATCTAATCATATCTTGTCAAATTATTAAAAAAATTTAATTAAGATAATAATTACTTAAAAAATTAAATTCATTTAATAATTTGAAGACATATAATTGAATAAAAATTTAAAAATACTTTATACTCATAATGAATCAAAATTAAATCTTTTTTACTATATGGTCTAGCCCACTCTCTTAATCAAGTTACTTCACATATTAAATAAAAATAAGAAAAGATAAATAAATAAATAAATAAATAATAGAGATAAGAAGCTAAGAGAGAAAATTTTGCTAGAGAGGATTCGGTTACAAAAAAGGGAAGGGAACCCACTCCCTACATGACAGTCTCACTCCCTCTCACAAACATAACAAAAACCCATTCCCACGCGAGTGGAGCTATTGACACTCCAATTTATCGATCCTCATTTTTAATTTTTTAATTTTTATCTTTATTTAAGAAACGAAAAATTCAGCCCCTTTCAATGCACTTTTGTCGAACGCGAAGTGGTTCAAAATACACATTTTTTTTTTCGTTTTCCCCTTTAGTTGTTTGACAACTTCAACTAGAATTCATCTGAAGATTCTAGTACATATAAAGAAATATCCAATTGCTGCTACCCTCTCAAAATGCTGCCCACCAAAGCTTCGTTTCTCTTTCATTATTGTCAATTGTCATCTCAGCCTTAGCCTTCCCATGACAATCAGAAAAAGTGACAAAAAGAAAGGAGAAAAGAAAAAATCCTCCATCCCAATAATGATCCAGGGGAATAATGGAAGAAAAGGGAAATTTCAATTTAATTGGAGAATATGTTCTAGTATGAGCTTAGCGAGCTCCACTTTGTTGTGAAGTTGACAAGCGTTGAATAAGCTTCCCAAAACATTGGCATATGGTATTATAGGCATCCTTGCGATGAACTTGTATGCGCCATCAAGAACTCTTGCTCTACCAAGAAGATCCACCATGCACGAGTAGTGCTCCATATCGGGTCCAATGCCATAATCATCAATCATAAAATTATACAACAATCAACCTCCCTCAATGAGACCTATATGACTATGCGAATAACGTGGATTAAAGTGACTTTATTTGGCCTATAATCAATTTGGATGGAAGATAAAATTGAATGATGATTATAAATTAATTGTAACTAGTTTGGAGTGTGAATAGACAACTACAGGAAGCATCTATTGCCATTATTAATTAACTGACTTTCATTTGATATTTATAAAATACCTTTCGTTATTCCTAGTTAAATGCTAGTTTATTGTCTCTGTATATTTATTCAAAATTATAATTAATTATAATGTTTAATTAATTTAAAAATAATAATATTTTAGTGTTGGTAGATTCTTGATTCTCCCACTACTCCTGCATCATATCTATATTCTTTGTGAATAATTTTTGCATTTCTTTTTCAAACATAGTAGTTCATTTTTTCACATAAAAAACATTAATCAAAAATCAATCACATGAAGAAAATATAGATATAGTTAAAGTAAATTCTTACAGGGAGAACTTTTTTCCTTAAGTCCATGTAATGGTGCTTTTAGGATCAAAGATTTGTTGAAAAAGAGTATGGTAATAAGAATATATCACATATAAAAAACTGAACAATTTATGAGAAATTTATTTGTATGAGGTTATGACAATACTACTTTTATTAAAAATAGTTAGTGTGATTCAATACAACAGAAAGAGGTGTGACTTTAAATTGACTTTTTTTTAGTTCTTGCTTGACTATTTTCATGCCTCTTAAATGTGAGACTAATATGTTCAGTTTTTTTGAAGTTATTTTTTGCAGTAGTGCGTTTCTAGAAGGTTTGAACCTTCACATTACAGAAACTCCCACGAGTGCTTAACTCAACCTTATTTACTAGTCACCACAGAAGTCACAACCTGTTGGTGACTTCAGTATTGTTGATGACTTTAGTGTGACCTGTGTTGGTGACTAGTCGTGTAAGGAGAAGACCAATAGAGATTCTAGTCAATTACTCTTTTCACTTTTTTTTTTTTGTTTGCGTCTTTGTAAAAGTGTGCTTGGCTTCAAGTTTATTAATTGTACGTGTGCGTGTGTTTTTTTAATTATATGACAAGATGTTTTTTGGTCAACTTTTTATATAAACTAAAATTGAGTATGTATTTTAATTGTTTTATTTTATAATTAAAATTATTTATAATTAAAATTTTATTAAAAAAATTTTTTAAAAAAATAATTTTTTTTAAAAGATAAGTTTTTTCACACATGAACTAAGTGTCTTGCGATTTTAAAGATAGACCCACCGTAGTAGCTTGCCACATTTAGGAGAATTAATGCTGGGCCAAAGTTCAAACCATGAATAGTTAAGGTAGGGAGCACATCTTATTAATTGTGTTTTATGCATACATGTTAAGAATTAATCAAACAAAAATCGTGCCATGTCTGCCGACACTTCCTAGTTCTGTTACGTAGCATGAGGAAGGACTTCAAATGTTATTGTCTGCTGATTGCTTGAACAAAGGCAGGGCTGAATATATTCCATTTATAAAGTAGAAAGGAAATGGGTGTGGTCAGCCTAAAACAAACTCAGGACCTCATTGTTGGCAATTTGTAATGAACAGAGTAGTCAATAGTGGCAAGTAGCGGTGCTATAGCAGTGGACCGGCCCTCTGCCGCTACAGAAGCTCCGTCGCGGTGCGGTTTTGTGTCACAGTCGGAGGGCGGCTGGGATAGCAGGATATCGTGGCACAAATAGCAGCTACAGCAGCCGTTACACTGAACAGGCATAAAATTCTTCTTCTACCCACACTAAAATTGATGTATAGTTCAGCTAATGAAGGAGAAAATAGTGATTTAACCCCATTTTATACAGTAGTCAATCGCAGCAAATAGTGCCGTCGTGGAGCGTCTAGCCGCAACTAGTCGCGGTCGAAATTGCGGTCGGAGTGGCCACTCCACTGAACCAGTGCGAAAATCCACTTTTGCTCACTGTTATTTGCGCTTTCCCTCCCAATTTTTAGGCAGAGATTGGTGATTTCTATCCTTCTTTTTTTTCCTCAGAAAGAGTTTTAGGTTTAGAAACCTTTTCCTTCGATTTTCCACTCTGTTTTGAAGCTACACGTTACGCCGCTTTCCCATCTCACGTATGCACACCGCCGGCACCAGTTCCGACCAGCCCACCCCCATTTTTGGCCAGCTGGAAGCTTGAGGTGGTTCTTTTACCCATTTCTTATCCGTCCCCTGTTTCTGATAGCTTCTGTTTTTTTTTCTTTTTTTTTCGCTTTTTTTTTATACTTTTTTTTGCTTTTATTTATTTTCTTTTACCCACCCCTGCTTTTTGTTTTTTTTTGTTTTTTTCTTTTTTTTCTATGCTTTTATTTTGAATTTGTCCCTCTTCCTTTTTTCATTGGAGCGCCAAATAATCCAATCCTTTTTTGCTTTTTTTTTTTTTTCCATTCTGCTATGTTTGGTTTGGTAGAACATCCATGTTAATAGATAAATGTAAAAATATGCAGTTTGTTGGCGGCAGATCTTTGTTGGCAGAGCACCTATGCTTCTTATTTAGGATTCAGTGCTGTACTTTTTATTTTGTTATGCTTCTTGTTGTCATTGACTTTTTTTTTTATTAGTTTTGCCTCTGATTAATGACGAATGTGTCTGTGACTTTTGGGTGCTAATGATGAATAGGTGTTAAATTTTGAGAATGTTTTGAGTTTTTAGCATTTATATGTATATCTTATAAGTTATTTGCATTGTATCCGCTATCTTCGGTATAGGAGTGGTTCGTTGTACCGCTATAGCGTTTTTGGGGTCGGTTCTAGGATAAACTACTATGGTTTTATAGTTTTAATTTTTTTACTTTTTTTAATTGGAGGACCATATAATTTACTTCTTTTGCCTGTTTCATACCAATCCCTACTTTTGTTTTTTTATTCATATTATTTTCTCATGTTTTCTTTTTCTTTTGTTATTAGTTATGCCTTTGATTAATGATGATTGTGTCTGACTTTTTGGGTAGTAATGATGAATGTCTTAAATTTTGAGTAGTGTTTGAGTTTTGAGCATTTATATGTATCGTGTGTATTATAAATTATTTGCATTGTATCCGCTCTCTTTGGTATAATGGTCGCTCTTTGATCCACTATACTGCTATCGCGTCTTTGGGGCTGGCTGTTTCGTGCCACTATCCGATATTAACTACTGTGGTAATGAATTCTTTGAGAAAAGATTGAACAAAGAATAATAAAAATGAAGTTCTTGAGCTTGGTTGCATATTTTGCAATTCTTATGTGTGTGTGTCTAAAATTAGAAATGGTTAAAAAGTAATAAATATGTTAAGTCAATTATCTTTCACAAGGGAGAGATTATTATTATTATTATTTGACTTAGTATATAAGATGACCTAAGATACCTTATATTGCTTGGACAGATATGTCAGAAGAATTGTCTTCGAAGGAGGACATGTTGTTGACTCAGATCAGGTACAAGTTTTTTTTTTTTTTAATATCATTTTTTCATTTTGAGGTTGATGAAACTATCTGTTATGATGTCTTAAGACTTATTATTTTTTTTTATTTTTCAAATTTTCCTTTTTTTCTTTAACTGTTTTAAGGGAGTTTCTCTGCCTAGTGTGCCGTCGACTTGTAAATTGTGTCTTGCCTACTTTACCTGGAGAATTTTAAGCAGTCTACCAAATTTTAAAAAATTTTAGAGCTACTGGTGAGTTGGCTTGTGGGCTGACCCTAGTTTTAGCCCATTGAAGATGTGGGCTTTTTGGCCCTGACCTACAAAGCCCTTAAATAGAATTTTATAGCTATTAAAAAAATTTTAGCTACTAGTGGGTTGGCTTGTGGGTTAACCTTGGCCCATGTGGGCTGGCTCTATTTTTAGCCCATATAAGATGTGGGTTTCTTGCTATGTGGGCTAGGGCCAATGTGGGGTGGGCCGTCCCATATTGACAGCCCTATTCATAAGGTCTTATGGGGCCTTGCATGCATATCATATTAGAGGGAGCCTAGATTTTAAGCATTAACAAATGTATATTACAAAATAAATTTTTCTCTATGCATCCTTCATTTTAGGAATCTTCAAAAAGGGTCTCATTCCATGTTGAATTCAGCATATGTTTCACTGATGCAGTCTGTTGTAGTTGCTAAGAATAGGACAGCTAATGACATATATAGATCCTTTAGAATATTTAGCCCCTAATTCCCATTATAGTGATGCTTATACATATAAATTTAGGCTCTCCCTTTTCTCTAAGCGCTGCAGAACTTGGCTATACAATACAGTTAAGTGAGAAACCAATTCTGCAGAATTTTACCTCATGAAACAGTTTAATTCCTAACCATTTTTCTTACTTTTAATGCAGAACCGAAATGGGTAAGTTCTTATAACTACCTTACTATAACCTTTCCTAGCAGTTCAACCCCCCCCCCCCCCCAAGTTTTATTCACCTCACACTTGAACATATCTCTTTATCATAATTGTTAAGAGAGATATCATAGTCTATGTATATTTATTCAAGCTCTTGTCAGCCTAGGAGACTCAAAAGATGTGTTAAGTAGTTACTTTTTTTTTTTTAATGCATAATAGTATCCAATTAAACAGTTTCACATGTCAGCTTCTACCGAGAAATCTCATAACTTTATCAAACAAATACTGATCACACATGTTAATCTCGTGGGAATTGAGTTCATACATCTTGGAAATTCTAGTTTAGTTAACATTCTGTATACTTGACATGTTAAACCAAAAAATTCAGTAGCTATACCTATATGCACGTCCATGCATATCAAAACAGAATGCATGTTCCCCAAGTTTATAACAACATTCACTTACTTTCTTGCTTCTTTAACTATATACAACCAGTGACGTAAACTTATATCAGAAAACCACATTCTTCTGCATAATATGTTACGGTTCTGCATAATTTAAAGTATACTAGTATATCACATATTTAACATCATACTTTGTTCCTTAATGTCCATTTATACATGTCTACCCCACAAAATAAAGTCCACGAGTCCTTAAAATTCTGGTTGACAGAACATTCAGCATACACTACAAATTAAAACCGAATCCTTCATATATTTATACACATGAACACCAAAACAGAACACATCTTCAAATGCTCATACAGTTCCTCTCCTTAAAACATGGCTCGGCTGATCTGTTCATAATAAAAACAGAATGGAGTGAGGAATTTATCCTTAGTAAATCAATCAAGCATAAAACACGCATGATAGCACCTCATGGAACCAAATTAGACATCCGTTCTACGGTTCAAGTAATTCATAAACAGAATTTACATAACAGATCACGAATCACATGCGGCTCTTTATGCTTAATTAATTTACCTCAGAGTGATTTTGGTCGAAACCAAAAATTCCTTTCTTCCTTCTGCTCTAGTCCCTTCCTTGCTTCTATATTCTCAAATTCTCTCCTTCAACACCCAGCCACGTCCCTAACCCTCTCCCCTGCAGCAAATCTGTGCATGTCCCCCAAAACTAGCTCATCTTGCAGCTCAAGTCCCAAGCATGATTTCTCTCTTCACTCACAAGATCAAATTAGGCTTCTTTTTAGGACATGCATGCAAGTAGATTTTTCTCTCTATTCTCTCTCTCTGTTTTTCAGCAGCTCACCATCCTCTCCAATGCAGAAAATGAGCGAATGAATGGGATGTAGGAGGGAGTGATAGTGGAGGGAGGGTGTTATTGTCTCGGCTTGGCTGAGTGGGAGAGAGAGTTTTCCTTTTAAGTAACTTAATGGAGGGTTAATTTAGCGGAAGGAGTTTAGTTAGTAATGGTAGGTGGACATCTTTCTCTCTTTTCTCACTATTAGTCCTATAGTAGTAACATTAGGCTTACTTTATCACATCTAATCTTTGATTATTATGATTAGTCTAATTAAAGTAACCAATATACCCCTTGGTTAATTTAATTTATCTATTGCCTTATTTCCTAAGCAAGAGATTTATTTCGTGATCTCCACTATCTTGTAACATAGACTTTCCACTAGCTTCTAGTTGGCTAAATTATTCTTTCTTTTTAATTGCTCCCTTTTTAATTTAAATATCCGTCATACTTAATTCCCTTTTTACTTCATTTCTCATACTCCATCCTTCTTTTATTTCCTTAAGCTTTCATTTAAAGGGGTCAAATCTAAATTAGTTCTTTAACCATTCTTTTAAATTCCATCATAGGATAAATAATGTCAAATATGTCTCTATAATTAGCAATTATGTTTCATATGAGCTATAAGTATAAGAATGTGTGTATCTAAATGTTTATACCCATTAATAATTTCAAGATAATATAATCCTTAAAGCTTAACAATACAAATTTCATTGATGTACTTATATTAGCATAAAGGACAAAGGTTGGGATGTTGCAGCTGTGGTGTTGGATGTTGCATGAGAGCAGCTTTGAATATTTCAATGGGGTTAAACTTAACGAACCTAGTTTGTTTGTATCTATTGGATAATCCGTTTTGTTGATATGTTTTATTAGCTGAAGATTACATGTAGTTAGTTGACTACTGATGGATTTTCGTGGTTGTTGTTGTTCTGATTATTCTGATTGGGTTGTTTCAGATGTACTGTCACCTCTCTTGCAGTGTGTAGGATATGCATCCTTAAATATTTCGCAATTTCACATGTTTGTTTGTCATTTACAGTTGCAAAAGCTCTAGATATAGCAACATGGGAGAAACTTATGCTAACCAGAAGGATAATTTTGAGAAAGACCTCAAGAAGGAGATTAAGAAGCTCCAGTGGTAGAGACCAGATTAAGACTCAGTCTGGCGAGATCAAAGGACAAGAAGGTCTATTATTCATTTTCACTTTACTTCTTTTTTTGTTTGGATTGTTCCCTAAACATAAGCTTTTGATGCATCATGCATGCAATATATTAGTGTAAGCATGCATGATGAATTTTTCATTAATTTCTCATCACTGTGAATTTATAATATATTTGACCCATTGTAGCTTTTGAAGGTATGTTAGTTTGTATTATAAATTTTTGCATAATTTGGTCTTATCTCACTCCCATTTTTCCCCTTACCATGTATTTGTAGTTCTCATGACTGATTACATTCCCAATAAATAAACTAAACAAGATCAATTTTGTAAATAGAAGGATACGATCATTCTTACTTTTTCCGAGTTAATAGTTAATTGCAAGCTTTATACATGTGCTCCTCCACATTATATGGTCGATCTGGAAATAGTGAAGAATTTTTGCTTATTAAGTCGCTGGTCTAATCTTTACCACCTTTATAACTTTCTTGGGAGAGGTATGAATTTTTAATTACTTTGGTGTTGCATATTTAAATATTCAACTTTTTATTATTATTTTTTATTTTATTGGGTTAATTACTAAAAAAATGTCCGAATTTATATTTCCTTTTCTTTGTTTTGCCCTGTGATGTGATTGGAATCTAATAGTTGATTAGGTTGCTGAAAAAGAGATGGAATTTCTTCCAATTTCAAATTCTATACATGTATTGATTTTCAGCAATCAGATTAGTAATTGTTGTCACTGCAGTCTTCAAAACATGTCCATCCCTTCCCTACTTATCTGTAAGTATTCGAGTGATTAAGGTGTAGTTTTACTTCAAATATGTGAGAGGAAAAATATTCCAAAGATAAGTTTTTAAGAATGTGATTATAAGAACATAGTCATATTCTAGCCATCTAGCATTATAGGCTTTTTGATTACCACTTCAGTATAAGGTTATGCAGCTATCTTATGCATTAGTGGGAACAGAAAGAATATGCCTTTGCATTTCGACTTCCTTTCCACAGTTTTCTTTTGAAACCAAAAAGTGTCTTTTACGTTGCATGATGCAGGGAAACAAAATACTCATTATTAAGTTTGTAGATTATATCATCCACATCGCCATGCTTTCAGGGAAGGAGAAGCATGGTGAGATGAAAAAAAATAACTATTGTCAAACCCTCCTTTCCTTTTCTCTTTTAACTCATTATCTATACCTTGCTTTACTCATACATGTTATCTGTTGGAACTTATGCAGAAGTTTATGCTTTGAAAACATACTAGAAGATTAGAACTTTATGGATGTTTGAAGCCCCAAATGTGACTTAATCCAAGCACTGATGCTGAAGAACAACCTAAGAGAAGCCAGAATATGCCATACCTTTGAATGTGACTTAAGGAGAAGCCCCAGTCAGAAGTGCGCTGCCACCTTGAAATAGCACCAAAGAGAAGCCTGCATCGTATCTAGATGCAGCCAACTCAGAATTTCAGGTAAATGACCTGTCAAGGCCTCAATTATTTTTTGACTCTCTTGCCGTTTATTTTACTTTGTTCCTGTTCCTTTGCTCTTTTATATAGTAATGGATTTTAGTTGTAGACATATTTGGGCCCTAATAATTTAGAAATATATATACTTTGTTTATATATATATATAGAGTACAGGTTAACTTTGTAAAATTTTGATTTACTTCTTTGCACATTTAGAAAGTGTTGGTTCTCATTGACATTTCTGGTTTGTAATATAATGATGTCTTGGAAATAAAATTTTGGCTTGATGAGGAGCAGTGGTTTGTTGTTGTTGTTGTTTTTTTTTTTTTTTTGACGTGGTTTGTTGTTAATATCTTGATTCAATAGAAAAACTAAGGTTTGTCTCCAAGATTTTATTTCAATGGTAACTATCGTTTAAGTTCTTATTTTCTTATTACTTTAATGAATTTCCATGACCACCAGTTGGTGATTTGGCGTCTATGAATGGAAGCCAGCTATCTCTGGTATAACATCCCCTTTTTCATAAAATATTTTGTTTTAGAGTAATTTTAGTTTCTTTATTTAATGTGAATATTTTATTTAAAAAATTTGTCTAAGATAATTTTGCAATAGTAGTTATTTAAAAATTAGATTAGAGACTAATTTTTTAATATAGGCATAATGAATTGGTTATAGTCAGTTAAAAGCATATAACACTAAATTTTGAAATTAAAAATAGGATTTATTAAAATAAGATTTTGTATTAAATTTTAGGAGTATTTTTATTTAAGTTAAAAGGATAAATAAATAAAAAATATAAAAAAAAAGGTTGATGTCAAAGTCTTGGTCTTGGATAAGGATGAAGATAAGATAATTTTATCTTAATTAAATTGAAAAAAAGATAAAAAGAAAGATAAACATGACAACATGTTAGATAAGAGAGAATAGATTTTTTTTAAGAAACTTATTATTTAAGTAAAAGCAACATATATATATATAGAGAGAGAGAGGGGAAAGGGGAGGAAGTGAACGTGAGAAGAGAGAAGGAAAGAAAAGAGAGAAGAAAGGAGAGAAAAAAAGAAAAGAGAGAAGAAAGGAGAGAAAAAAAGAAAAGAGAAGAAAGGAGAGAAAAGAAAGAGAAGAGAAAGAGAGAAGAAGAAAGGAGAAAGGAGAAGAAGGAAAGAGAAAAGAAGGGGAAGAAGATCACAACCTAATCACTGTCTCACCAAGAAAAAGGTAGGAAATGAACCTTTCTTTTTTACTTAACTAAAACCATGGCTCTTAGATATGATTAGGTATATTTTTATATTGTTATAATTTCACAAAGTAGTTTGTTCACATGTAAAGTTGAAAGGGTTTAGGTTGATATTATAAAAACATGCCTTGAGATTCATGCTTATGTTTTGATTTTGAAAATTTTGAAAATATCATGAATCTTTATTATATTTTGAATGTTGATTCTTCTATGGGAGCAATATTATATGTATTCAAGACTTAAGTAGAATAAAATTCAAAATACGTACAGAATTCATATATGTCTAGGAATTAATTTTTATTCCACTTAAGTCTTGAATAAATATAATATTGGTCCCATGGAAGAATCAACATTCAAAATATGATAACTCTAATCAAGATTCATGATAATTTTAAAATCAAAACATAACTATGAAACTCAAGGCATGTTTCTATAATATCAACTTAAACCTTTTCAACCTTACATGTGAACAAACTAATTTTTGAAGATTATAACAATATAAAATATACCCAATCATATCTAAGATCCATGGTTTTAATTAAATAAAAAGGAAATGTTCATTTCCTGCCTTTTTCTTGGTTAGTGATTAGATTGTGATCTTCTTCTTCCCCTTCTTTTCTCTTTCCTTCTCTTTCTTTTCTTTCCTTTCTTCTCTCTTTTCTTTCCTTCTCTTCTCATGTTCACTTCCTCCCCTATATATATATATATATTGCTTTTACTTAAATGCTAAGTTTCTTAAAAAAAAATCTATCCTCACATATCTAACACATTCCCATGTTTATCTTTCTTTTTATCTTTTTTTTTTAATTTAATTAAGATAAGATTATCATATCTTCACCCTTATCCAAGACCTTGACTTTGACGTCAACCTTTTTTTATTTTTATATTTTTTATTTATTTACCCTTTTAACTTAAATAAAAATATTCCTAAAATTTAATACAAAATCTTATCTTAATAAATCCTATTTGTAATTTCATAATTTAGTGTCATATGCTTTTAGTTCACTACTACTAATTCATCATTTCTATTTTAAAAAGCTAGTCTCTAATCCAATTTTTGAAAGGGGATGTTACATCTGTAGTACCTTTAAAGCGTCTGAATGTAGGCAACCAAGCATTGTAGCCAATTTAGTTTGAGCAGAGAGCTGATTGCATCCTCTGGCTGAGGCACGCTCATCAGGGTCACTAATTCAACCAGGTAATGCATAGGTAGAACTTCATTTTATCTCCCACATGAACAAAAAATTTACATATGCATTAAAAACCTCTTCCTTTTTTCACTACAACTTTGCTGTGTGTGTGTTCTTTGATGCAAAATGTATTTGACTTGTTTAATAAGAGAGGCTTTGTACGATACCATACCATTTTCAATGCTCTGATTTTGCTATTTAGAATTTATTAGTTTTTAAATGAGATGATTACTTATGTTTGATGGTTCAATATTGTATCGTATAATGACATGAAATTTTATTAATGTTTTGTTTATCTCACTCCCTCTTTTCCTCTAACTAAATTAAAACCGTCTGTGATTTATATTTTTTGTTCAAGATTAGCAAGGTTTCCAACGGTCCATCAATCCACAGGAAACTTCAAGGTTTGATAAATGATTTATTAGAGAAACTAATGTCTTTGAAGGAAACTATCCAAAATGTTGATGCTGCAAAATTTCTGTTAGGGTACATGGAAAAGTAAAAACATATTTGTGTTTGATGGAAAAGGGAAATATATTCTTCTTAAATTTTAGGCTGAGCTTGAGGTGACTCTCTTCTTCCCCTATTCCTCATTTTTTTTTTTTGGTTATTCTGAATGGGACAAATGTCAAATGTGTTCATAGTTTATACTCTCTCTGTTATTTACTTATTTGTTGTTTCTTTGGTTCTTCATTTTGGAATTGATCTCATGTCTGGGGATTGTTTTCATTTTAAAATTTGTTTCTGATTCCCTCTAATTAATAAAGATATACATGATTTTCACTACCCCTCAAACATGAAATTCGATAACAGTAAACTGTTTGTTGAGAATTAATTATGGTCTTGAAATAGTTGTTTGCTGCTTTGATATTTTTTTTTTTCTATGTCTCTATTGTTTTTGGTTAGAAAAATTGGAAATTGAAAGGTTTGATCTGCTATTATTTTATATTTAATTACTTTTGAACTTTGATGATTGTTGTCCTACATGGTTATGATGAGAGATATTGGTGTTTGACACTTCAACTCTCTCTCATTGTCCTGCCATGGCCCATGGTCTAATAACTTATTTTTGATAAGTTGGGTTACTTCTGTGAGTTTCTCCATTTCCCACTAATGCTCTGTTTTTCGTGGCATTTCTTGTTATGAAACAGAGTCTGGTTGCAGGGATGGCAACAAATAGGTAGCCATAATACATCCAACCTGTCACAATGTCACATTCTGATTCCCTTCTGCCACTTTCATTTTCAAACCCTAAATCCCTAAATCTCTTGCTGCCACTGACCGACCCAATCTCCATAGCACTTCACTACCACCGACCGAAGCTCCATCACAACCAAAGCTCCATTGGACGTTCCTCTGAGTTTCTCTGCTGCTTTGCCTTGTTGGGTTTCCATTACGTCTTTTCATCAAGGTTCAGCTTAAATCCGAACGGTAAGGCGAGTGATTATTTTATTTATGGGTTCAATGATTCATTTTGAAATCTTGCATGCCGTGAGGTTTTGGGTTGTCCCCCTTGTGTCTTTCTAGATGGGCATCTCTTGTTAAGGGGAAATTCCAAGTCAAAATGTTCAGGGTCAACACTTAAACCCTCAAAAACCTTTCTAGCACCACCATTTATGGCTTCAGCCTGGAGGAAATTATGTTGAACAAAACCTTTTCAGAGAAATTTATAATAATAAATAAACATTAGTCTATAGCTTATAAGATAGTAAACTGTACAATTCTAAGAAGAAGGTTTCTCCTTTCGTTTGGACATACCACTTTATGATGTGTTGTGTTTGCGAGATTAGCATTCATGCATTGGAGCATATTAGGTTCACACATCTCGAATACGCCCTTTTACACAAGAGTTCTTTGGACTTGGAGCATGGATAATCCATAGATTCATTTTATCTTATATTGAAATTTAACTTAATTATGAAGAATGGGAGGGGTAAGGATTAAATTCCTGACCACTTAGTCATAAAAGCTCTGATATCATGTCAAAGATCAATTATCCCAAAAATTTAAGGTATTAAGTAGAGACACATGAATGATTTTATATGTCTAACCCACCAAAGGCCGACTTTTGAGTTCGTACCTTTTTACCTTTGTATTGGATGTACTTATTGAGCACATCCAAGAGCCAGTAACACAATGCATGTTTATTATTTTTTATTTTTTGCGTATGGTATAGTCCTAGACTCCATGCTTTTCTTTTTCTCTTTTTTTGGCATATGGTATAGTCCTAGTTACTGAGTTGAGAGGAATACATTATAAACCTTTGAGAGTAGGATTAAGTCAGAGTACACGCAATGCATGTTTAGTAAGAATTGAGTTATCAATGTTTTGGATGTGAAAATTATTGCGGATAACATCTTACCACAAGTTGCACGGTTTAGGTATATTGGGTTTGTCTTACAAAGTGATAGGGAGATTGATGGGATGCCAAATATAGTACTCAAGCTGGGTGGATGAAATAAAGAAATGCTTCATGTGTAATTATCGATTGCAAAGTGTAACACCCTACTTATTTGGTAGTGTCACTTAACCATTCTAAAACTTATATCTTTAAAATAGTTCAATTAATTATTTAATAGAATTTAATTTTGATTACGTGACTTTATTATTTATAAAGTCGATTACGTGATTATATTTTTTTTCTTTCTATTTATATTATGGCTTTTATTTTCACGTAACCACTAATTACACAACACATAATAATCATAGCACATAATAATCAGAAAGTAACTATTCATTAGAAAAAGAGTTATAAAAAATTAGGTAACTCTTCATTAGAAAAAGAGTTATAAAAAATTAGGGCATCTTACATGGCCCTCAAAGTGATACTTCAAAAGTTTTACAATTTTAATAACTACATTAAGACTTTAACCTTGTCCATTCAGGGTAGTAATACAGATATCTTGAGGCACGCGCACTGGGCATAGCCCAGGAGTGTCCACCCATATGATATCTGGCTCAAATAAAAGTGTTATAAGTGGTATATTGGATTGTCTAATCTAAAAACATTACAATAAAAGAGTGAGAAATAAATTTTCAGTAAATAATAACATGTGAGTCTTCACCTGAAAGACTTGGAAAGGCTTACCTTCTTGGTCTTGGGTTCTCATGTGACTTACTTGTTCGTTGCAAGATCTCATGTTCTATCTTTTTGTTCATTAATTCTAAAGTGAGTCATGCAATCTAGAAAAGCTTGGTGGGCAAGCTATGAGTCTTCACATGAAACACTTAGGAAACATGTGAGTTTATCTTTTTTCGTCTTGTTCTTCATTAATCTTTGGAGTCTTAGTCATCTAAGTAAGTTCTAGGAAGACTTACAAAAATCTTATGTGTCATTATCCTAGTTACTTTTATTGTTTAACTAACTTATCAAAGTCATGATTAACTTGACTTACTTGTCCAATTTGGTTTTCTTTATGTGTGTATCTTCAAGATTCTTTCTTTATTGTCTTTTTCTTCATAAAGACTTAGTTAAGTGTAACTAGATGGATTCTTAAGCCATTTCCATGTGAGTTTCCTTTCTCTTTTAGATGTCTTGGTCTTGATTTGTGATACAAGTTGATGTTTTTGTCTCTTTCATGAAGCTTCCATTGAAGTTTCATGTGGCTAGAGAAGTCTTAACAAGCAAGATTAATTATATGAATATTCTTGTTTCATTTGAATAAGCAACCAAGGCTTATCCTTTGCTTCCTCACGAGAGCTATCTAGGTTTGTCTCATTGGAAGTCTTGACTTCTAGAAAAAAACATAAGATCTTGCAAGGAACAAGTAAGTCACATGAGAACCCAAGACCAAGAAGGGAAGCCTTTCTAGATTGCACTCCAAGTCTAGGTCTTAATGAACAGAAGACAAAAATGGAAATCTTTGCATGGAATAAGGAAGTATACGTGCAAGGTTCAAAGAAGAAGAAGTGGTTTACAAGCAAGCTTAGTCAAAGATTATTTAGAATTAATTGCAAGTAATTATTAGATAGTTAATTAGGAAGTAAGAAATTTAGTTAAAAGCTAAAGATTTAGTTAGAAAGTAACCAAGTCAAGACAAAGATCTAGTTAGAGGCACCAAACTTTACTAACATAGTTACTTAAAGTAACTAAGTCGTCATTGCATCTTGGATAAGAAAGCAACTTGGTTGCTTCTTATTGGCACAACACAAAAGTCACCCATTATTAAGAAGACCACAAGACTAAATTTTCATTCGCTAACAAAAAGAAAGCTGACTTACTTGCTCATGTCTTTCTTCCATGACATGGTCATCATGCAGCAGATGGAGATTGTCATCTGCCACTTGAGCATGGAGCTGCAATTAACAGAAAGGATTATCCGAGGTAATGGCATTATACGATCATTGCATGTTCTTTTGCCAAAGCTGCTGGAAATCTTCGCTGAGCTTTGGGTCGCCTAGCTGGGATGTGGCTTCAAAAGATGGTGGCTGGTTTTTGATTTATTATTTAATTTTTTGTTAAAAGAAAAGAATTTTAAAATGTAGTTTGGTTTAAGTTATTTTTAGTTAACTGGCTTGAATATGAGTAGTTTTAGCTGCACTGATTTGAAAAAAAAAAATGGTGGATCAGTTTATAAACTAATTTGAAAATTTTGGTTATTTTTGGTCTAGTTCAATTCAGTTTAGTGGTTCTGTTCATTTTTTTTATTATTTTTTTTGCTCACTCCTAGGATTAATATGGGATTGCTTATGGTCGCCCTAGCTTTGGTGTCACCATCCGTCATGGATCAGGAAACACAAGGCATCAACAATCTAAGAAAAAAAATATATTAACTCATTGTTGGCCATTGTTGTTTAAATTTTCTTGTATTTCTCTAATGCATTTTATAGGTTAGTTGATCCTTGATCTTTTGGGTAGAAAATTTAACTTCTTATTATTTTGGTATTTACTATAATTAATCCATTTTAGAGCTTTTCATGTGTGGATAGGGCACATAGTCATTGATTAAAATTGTAGCTAAACTAATTTTTAAAAGAAAAGCATTAATAATAAAAGTTTTGAAAAATTTAAAAAAAAGGGTGTTGGCTGGGATAAAAGTTTGTGATATGTGAATTAGGCATACAGTCACAAATTTGAATCCTTAGGTTAGAACTTTTGATGTGTGGATTGGGCGCTTGGTCATTAGTTCAAGTTGTAGCTAAGTTTCTAAAAGAAAACCACTAATAATAAAAGTCTTGCAAGATTAAAAAAAAATGAACAAGGTTATGGTTGAGATAAAAGTTTGTGATGTGTGGATTAGGATCACAAATGGTCACAAGTTTGAATTCTTATACTAGAGCTTTTGATGTATGGATTAGACGCACGGTCATAAGTTTAAGTTGTAGCTAAGTCAATTTCTAAAAGAAAAATGAAATAGGTGTTAGCTGGGATAAAAGTTTGTGATGTGTAGATTAGATACATGGTCACACGTTTGAATCCTTAGGCTAGAGCTTTTAATGTGTGGATTGGGCCCACGGTCATGAGTTCAAGTAATAGCTAAGCTTATTTCTAAAAGAAAAGCGTTAATAATAGATTAAATTACTATTTTGGTCTTTCAAATATTCACTTGACATCAATTTAGTCTTTCAAATATATGTGATATCAAATTAGTTATCTAAAAATTTAAAGTAATATTAAAATAGTCATTCAAAGATACGTAACATCAAATTAGTCATCAAAATATTTAAAATAACATTAAAGTAGTCCTTGCAAAAGATTATTTTAGAGGACTATTTTGATGTCACTTTAAATATTTAGAGGACTAACTTGATGTCATGTATTTTTAAAGGATTAAATTGATGTCAAATATCTTTGAATGACCAAATAGATGTCAAGTAAATTTTTAGAGGGCCAAAATGATAGTTTAGTCTTAATAATAAAAGTCTTAGAAGATAAGAATAAAAAAAGAAATTGGTATTGGTTGAGGTAAAAGTTTGTGATGTGTGGATTAGGTGCACTCTCAAAAGTTTGAATCCTTAGGCTAAAACTTTTGATGTGTGGATTAGACGCATGGTTATAAGTTCAAGTCGTAACTAAGTTAATTTTTAAAAGAAAAGCACTAATAATAAAACTCTTGAAAGATAAAAAAAAAAACAAGAAAGACGTTAATTGGGATAAAAGTTTGTGATATGTGGATTAGGCACACGGTAGTTTTTATTTTTAATTCAGTTTCTTTGCTGAAGCTTTTCTGATTATTTGAATTCGTTGCACATCATTCTCCTGCATCTGCATTGCATTCTCTCTCTCATCAAAATGACGATCCCTTTCTTTCTCTGCGCATACAGCAACACTATTGTCTGCAATATCACTCATAGCCGCGGTTTTCTTCATGGGAAGGGAAACACCAACGGTAGAAAATAGTGAAAGTTTTTTTTTTTATGTAGACTAATATAAATTAGTAAGTATTTGATAAAATTCAAATTAATTAGATGTCAAAATATTAGAATATATGGTTAATTTTATTAAATCCAAATAAGTTATCAATTTAGATATTAGGCTTTTATTGTTAAATATGAGTGTGGATTTTGTTGATATTGGCTTCATGTGGGCTAAGCTATAATGAGCAGGCTTGGTCTATTTAGTGTTTGTTCTTTGATATAGACTTGAGAATTTCTCAAATTTTGAGATACATGCTGGGATTTTATAGCAAAATCGTGAAAAGAACCTTAAGTTTGGCCCTTTTTGGATTTCGTCAAAATATATGCACTAATTCATAAAATTGATTTGGGGTTATTGTAGATCACGATTTTCTGATTCCAATGCCACCGGAATCGTGCAAAACTAATAAGAATCAATGGAGAACTAGCGCCACTGCGAGTTGGAAATGTTATTCGAAGCTTGGGCTTCTACCCTTGTGTAATCCCATTCGCGTGTGTCGGTGGTGGGGCCCACTCACTTAGAATTTTTTTATGCCACTTTGGCAGATGGTTCCCACATACCCTAGCCTACATTTTGGTGAATTTTAAAATATTTTATTTTTTGAAAATATTTATTTGTATTTTTCTTAATTTCAAAAATAGTAAAATCGTATGGTTCTCTCCAATATGCCTATGAAAATTCTTATGCAATGTTGTCACATTATTGGACATATTATATTTTGTACACTCTTGGATGTGATATTGTTTGAGTGCTAGAAAATTTTTATTCATGTTATGTGCTTGTATAAATTGGATAAATGTTGAAAATTGTTGAATCTTTGTAATGTTAGTGTAAATTAAATTATGGGAATACACTTGTGATATTTGGTGCTATTTTGGGCACTTTGTCTAATTGTGAGCTCGTCTATCGTGAGACCAATTATAACAAGGTGTTATGTTGACAGTGATTTTGTTATGTTTACATTGGGGATCATATTAAAATTGCACTTCTCCTGTTGGTTTATCTTTACTAATATAATTTCTAATGTTTTGTTGAATGGATTAAATATTATGCCTTTAGAGTTCGTAGTATCCTATCGGTATTAGCTTTAGAGACATAATATTAAATGTTTGTGGAATTGCTTATGTGTTGTAATCTGGGACCTTTAGGCAAGATTATAATCGCATAAGGGCTCTGTTATGTTTAATTGTTGTTGATATATTATATATACAAATCTCCCTTTTGGTGTATTAATTTTCAATTTTGCCTATGCACATAAACGCTTTAACAAAACTGAATGGGACCAATTACGAGGACTGGGTTGAATCTATTAAGTTATTTCTAGCCATCTCAAATGTTGATGTTGCCCTCACTAAGGATGAGCCTAAAAAGCCCACACCTGCGTCTTCTGCTACAGACAGGGCAAAACATGAAAAATGGACACACTCCAATAAGGTGTGCTTGATGACAATGAGGTATCGCATGGAAAAGACCATTAAGGAAAGTATTCCTCAAACTGAGAATGCCAAGAAATTTCTCAAAGTTGTTGGCGAGAAATTTTAAAAAGTTTGATAGAGATGAAAAGTCCCATTATCTTTATCTGTTGAGAAAGACCAAATACGATGGTGTTAGTGGGGTTCGTGACCATGTCATAAAGCTCATGAACTGGTACAACAAGTTAAAGGCTATGAAAGTGAAAGTGGGAGAGAGTTACTTGATCTGGCAAGTGTTTGAATCATTCCCACGAGTTTGATGTTATGATGACCTCATATAATGCCCAGCAAAATGAGTGGAGCATTGATGAGCTGATTTTGATCCTTACTCGATAAGAGGAAATAAGAAAGAAAGGCAAGTCTCCCAATATGCAATTAACTTTCCACAAGATTGATGATAAGAAGGAGAAATTTTTCAATGGTAAAGGTAAAAAGAAACAATTTAAGAAAAATGTGAGTGACAAGTTTGGATAGTCTTCTGGGCAACAATCTGGGAAGAGTTCTGACAATAAGCCAAAATCCTTCTTCAAGGGAAATTGTAAATTTTGATTTGCGTTTGGGCACAAATTGTTGGAAATATAAAAACTAGCTTGAAAAAAAAAAAGGTTCCCCTCTAATTCTAGTTTGTTTTGAGTCAAATTTTATTGATACTCCCTCTAATACACGATGGTTTGATACTAGTGCAACTATGTATGTTACGAACTCTTTGCAAGAGTTCAGAAGCAAGAGGAGGCCAAATGAAGGAGAGCTGATTATCACAGTGGGAAATGGAGTTAGTGTGAAAGTGAAGAACATAGGAGTAGTTTCATTAAAATTATGTATTGGACATGATTTGATTTTAAAAGACATTGTTTATGTACCTTCCATGAGAAGGAATTTGGTTTTAATTTCAGTTTTGGATAGTTGTGGCTGCTCTTTCCATTTTAGTAATAAAAAGGTGGCGTTATATTATAATTATGTCATTGTTTGGTTTTGGTGTATTGCATGATGGTTTATACTTGTTAGATGTCGTTTCTGTTGACCAACAATATTCTGATGTTAATACTGTTGTTGGAAATAATTGTGGTAGAGTTGCTAAAAGTTCATCATACGGAGAAACAAGGGAAGACAAAAGGAAGAGGAAGGACAAAGGTTTTCACTTCACTGGTGGTCATTGATAGTTGTTTTGGCTTCACTAGTGGTCATTGACAGTTCTAAGGAGGGGGAGAAGGTTCTAGTCATCTTTCATAAAGGGTTAGCTTATGGCTTTTTCAATACTCTACTTATTTACAATACTCTACTCATTTATTTTACCCTCTATTAACTTTAAAATATAAATGTAAATAAGGAAATACCCCTCCCCATTTGGATACAAAAATAAAATATAAAAAAAAATCAAAATCCTTAAGAAACAAAAGTCAAAACTCAAGTTTTAGTTCAAATTTATGAAAATCTCAATTTTCTAAACTTTTAGCCATCAAACCGATTAGGTTAAAGGTTCCGAAAAAATTCATTAAAAGTCACCCTTCAATTCTATAACATCTAGGGATCAATTACCAGGAGTTTTGACACTAAGAAAATGTGTGCTTTATATAGCTCCCCAGATAGGTGCTCATTCCAAACTTAGAAAATTTTCAGGACTTGAAATAGTATGCAGTCACCAAATTATGTCAAAAAGGCTTCAAATATATTTTAACAGGGTAAATTAATTGGGTGAAACTCATAACTAAAATAAAGTGGCTCTCAAACACAATTCTAAGACTCAAGCAACACATTAACCACTTGTCCTATTAATTTAACCATTTATTTGCACATTGTTAACCACTTGCATTGTCCTTTCAACATGATAACAACTTGTCTTACTAAATTAACCACATATTTACACATGGTTAACTACTTACGTTGCACTTTCAACACATGGCATTTCAAAACGTATAGGGGTCATTAGATAGAAAATATATCATAACTACTAGTAACACAAGCCCAATCAAGTAGGTCCAAGTGTACAATTGCGATTCCACAACAAAAACAATATGAAACTCCAATGAGTCTAGGACCACAAACAAGATGCCCACACAAAGCATCAAATAGAAGCATAGAGCAATAAAATATAACCTCTGTTTCATAAATCCCCAAACCAAATCATATGCTCTAATACTAAATTTCTCAAATCCAAGTAGCCAATGCAAAATCTATCCAAATACATTAAATAAAAGGTGTGAGGGCTTTAGGATGACCTTTAGAAGTTAAAACACAAGGGAAAGTGAGTGGGTAGCTTGGATCTATTCCAAACCGCAGCTCCTACACCTAAAAATGCACTCTGACACTCAAAATCCGTAGGCGAATAGTTCGCCTGTGTTGACGATGGAGAATGGCGAGGTGGGTCTCAGAGAATGGAAGGTGTCGACCTGTGATGTAGACCATTTCTTTTAGGTGTCCAATCGCAACATTATATTTTTAATGGAAGAATACAATTGGCGACTCCATATTTTATATTCATGTGTATTCGTATAATCTCATCATACACATCTCATTTTTAGTTTTATCTTCTAGAGGGATTTTGCCACTCTGTGTTGCGCACGTCACGACAATCAGAGTCACAATTTATCTTTTATTCTTTTATGTGACACTTGTGCTTATTTAATATACATACTAGATTCTTTGCCCTCATGAGTATCCAAAATTAAGTTTGACTCCCAAATTTAGGAATGTATTCTATGCTAATTATTTCTTTCAGCACTGTATAGTATGGTACTATGATTTAGGGGTGGCAAAAAAAACCAAAAACTAAACCAAATTATAAACTGAATTGAACTGAACTGCAAAAAAACCAAATTATTTGAACTGGTTTTATATGAATCCAATTTTTATTTTAGGAATGGTTCAGTTATTTATAATGCAAAAGTAATTTAGTTAACATAAGTTAACCAAACCAAATTAATGAATTCAAAGGTTTGATTATTATTGGATCTGCTATGAATCAAAAGCAACCAACTTGTGAGGTAAATGGCAAGTCTTGACTTGGGCAAAGTTCTGCCATAGTTGGAAGCTCTAAGAAACTAGCAAAACTTGTCATAAATATTGTCACAAAAAGATTGCTCAACACTTTTAAGCTTTCCATCTCCATCTCCTTCTCTCTCTTCTCTTTGGCTACAATATGGTATTTTGCAGATTTTACAGTAGGTATGAATCCCCTACAATGGCGACCAACGAGAGCCATCAAAAGAATGCTGAGAAAATCAGAAGGTCCAAAGGTTACGATTTTGATGATTATTGGTTTAATCTTCTGGTGGAAGTGTTGATCTGTTAATGATTTCAAAATCTCTTATGCTAAATCTCAATTATTGGAGCAGATAGGTTGATGAAGAATAACTATGGATAACAGAGAGAAAATATTAGGCTGGAGAAAAGAAAATGGAGATGAGATTTTAGAAAATAGGAAACTTAAAAAATAGTTAACCAAACTGAATTTCTAGTTTGGTTCAGTTTTTTTTTGTAAATAAATACAATTCAGACTTCAAATTTATATCTCATATGAACCATATTTTTAGTTTGGTTCAATTTTTTAAAGAATCTGAATCCAGCTAAACCATGACTAGTCCTACTATGATTTGAGGCCTATATATGATAAAATAGTTAGTTTGTTGCTATTTGCATGCTATAATGCAGGGGTATTGCTCATGTTTGTGCCAGAAGAAGAGAAGAAGAAGCTTTTTCTTTTAGACGTTCTTTTTCATTCATACATTCTAGTAATTTAAAACAACCATGTGTGTGTTGTGTTGGGAAACTGCAAGTGTATGGATCGTACAAGTAGCAAAATAAGATATTATTTCCTTAGGGATCAAGATTGAGTACTGAAGTAAGGAAATTTCAATTATCTTGACTAACAAAGCAATTTGAGGAAAGATAAATAATTAACCAAAATGTAAAAGCAAGAAAATTAAACTTAATGAATTAAACTCGATGAATCAAGAATCTAGGATTCAGGTTTCATTCAATCAAATAATTTCAACTGTCATTAATAGTTTGTTAGTTAAGGTTGATATTGCTTATGAAGGTGAATTATCCTAAAGTAATTCAATTCCCTCTTTTGAGTCCAAAAGAATGTGTTAAAATTAAGATAATACTTACTTTTGTGGTACTACATTAATTAAAACCCTTTAAGTTTTATAATAATTCATAAAAATTCCTCAAGGTATTTAGCCTATTACTAGATCACTAATTCCCAGGTTCAATTATTCGAGATTATGATATTTGGTTTATTCTTTCAATCCTTCATTCAACTGTCAAAGATTATGTATACATGAGAACCTACATGCAACATGCAACAAGCATCAAGAATGCTAACAATTGTATCAAAAGCAAATATCTTCCATTAACTAAGAAAAGAATCAAATCAAATCACATTATTGATGAGTTCTTCCCTAATCCTAAAAATAAGGGGATTAGCTCTCATGGTTCTAGAACAATCCATAAAATACAAGAAAATGAAAGACAACATAGAGTAAATTCAACTAGAAAAGAAAAGAGAAGAATGAACTAGATGAAGAATGGCGTTGGATGATTAGATCTCCTCTTTGTTATCCTTCAATCTTTGTAGTTGATAACTCTATGAAATAGAGTTATTTAGTCTTATTTTGTGCATGAAAACATAATATGTCCTTAGTATTTGCATTAGAAACCTTAGTTTTATTCTATTTTTAACCAAAAAAATCCCCTTTAAATTAGTTGTTTGATTGTTATTTAGTGTTTTATGATCTTTTTGGTGAAAACTACTTGAGTTTGTATCATTAATGATGCTACTTAAGGGTTAGTATATTGTGCTTTAATTTGTAGGTGAATGGCTATAGAAGGGGTCCAAAGATAAGAGAAAGTGAAGGTTTGAGGACTTAGCAGAATTTTTGATTGAAACACTTGAATTTTGGTGAAAGACATTCACACTTTACTATCTTCTCTTAAGCATAACTCCTAATACAGATCTCGAACTGCTATTATATTGGTGGATATGAAAAGACAAGAAAGAGATCTACAGCTTTGATAAGACATTAAAATCCAATTCGGCCATTTTGGTGGTGAAAATGGGCATACAAAATAGAAATGTGATGTTATCTGGACTATCAAACCTTTGAGGAGTAAAATGACTATATCTTGAGTTCAAGGAGTCCAATTGAGGTGATTCTAAATCCCATTTCAAGTTATGACTTATAGCTACAACTTCTCTCCCGTGGTCAAGAGCCAATTTCCTATTGATCAGATGCTACATAACTTCAAAGTCAAAAAAACGCCGTTAAAACCTGAGATAGTGGCGTTGTAGTGCTGAAAAGTTGGCACCGCAAGGCCAATGCATAAGAAAAATTTTAAAATGATTAGGACTATTGTAAATTAAAAAAAAAAGATTTTCTTTTGGGTTTTTCTCAGAACAATTTGCTCTACCCTATGAGAGAAGCCATCAAGCTTTCAAGACCTTGAAGACGAAGAATTTAAAGATTGAAGATTTGGATCCGCTATTGTCTTATTCTTTAACTTTTTTATCTTTGATCTCTTGTATTGTTTCAATGATGGAACTCCTTGGTTGTTTGTTTTGATTTTTATTTTTCATTTTGAACTAAATTTCATATTCTAGAATTACAATTTGAACCCATATATAGTTTGAATCTTTCTTGTTCCCTTCTTTCTTATTTTAATGAGAATTAAGTTGTTTATTTTATCATGTTCTTCATGCCTTTAGTTGATTAGCCACCAATTAGAGTGATTTGTTAAATTGCAATTAAACTTGGGAAAGGAAATTTAGGATTAAGCCATAGATGAAATAATGGATGTTTAAATTATTTGGGCATCGAATGACTTGATTCATTTACAAGATAGGAATATACTTGTGAACCATGTGTAACCATGATTAGGATTTGATTTCAATGCTTTCTTTTTTAATTTGTTCCCATAGGGATATAGGGAGTGAATTAAGAGGGACAATTTTATATAAACATTGGGAGATGCATATAAAAGAATTAGATTCCTAGGTTGACAACTAAAAATCATTAGATAAGATAAGAAGAAATTAAGGGGTTTCAATTGAAATATTGGGGTATATTGTAATCCTAGGCTCATTTTGATTGGTTAAATTCATTTATGATTTTTGGTTTTAAAATTTTTCTAGTTTGATTTTCATTAGAATTTAGATATTTAGCTTATCTTATTGTTGGTTTAGATAAGGTTATGATTATCCAATTTTGGTACTTAGTATTAGGATAGATACAAATCTCTAGGGGAATGATATCTATATCATTATATTACTTGTCTAACACGTGCACTTGCGTAGAAATGCTTTTAGAACAATAAGTTTTTGGCATCGTTGCTATGGATTTGTCATTCTATCTATTTGCTAAGATTAATACTATGTAAAATTAGCCTTAATTTAAAATTTGTTTTTTTTTTCTTTATAGGTGTTCTTGGCTAGTGTATGCTACGTTTAAGAAGTTGTGAACTCACCCCTTTTGATCCGGAGATTGATATAACCTTCCATAGACTTCTTAAGGATAGAGCTCAAGCTTCTATTCATTCAACTATAATGGCTGAAGAACATAATGATAGATCTTTAAGGGACTATGGAGTCCCACACGTGTAAGGAATCCATTCTAGCATCCATTGGTTGGCAATTGAAGCCAATAATTTTGAGATCAAGCTGGCCATCATTCAGATGATTCAGACTTCAAGTTAGTTTGGGGGTTTACTTAACGATGATCCTAATGCTCATATCGTGAACATTTTGGTGATCTGTGACACTTTTAAATGCAACGGAGTATTTGATGATGCGATTAGATTGAGGCTTTTCCCATTCTCAATACGAAATAAGGCAAAGAGTTAGTTAAATTCACTTCCAGCTGGCTCCATTACAACTTGGGATGATCTAGGTCAAAAATTTCTGGCTAAGTTCTTTTCACTAGCCAAGACAGCAAAGATGAGAAATGAAATCATCTTTTTTGTTCAACATGAATTTGAGTCACTATATGAAGCTTGGGAGAGTTACAAGGATTTGCTCTAGAGGTGTCCTCATCATGGGCTTCCCAAGTGGTTACAAGTGCAGACCTTATAAAATGACTTTAAGGTCCGATTAGAACTACTATTGATATTGCAACAGGTGTAGCTTTGATGGGTAAATCTATAGATGAAACCTATGATTTGTTAGAGTAGATGGCTTCTAATAATTATCAATGGTTGTCTGAGAGATTAATGCCAAATAAGGTTGCAAGTGTTCTTGAGTTAGATGCAATCACTGCCTTGACCACATAGGTGGCTGCTTTGTCCAAGAAATTTGATATTGAGTTAATGTCATCTAGAGCCCCTTTATTTCTTGTGAGCTATGTGAAGATGGACATTCCAGGGATCAGTGTCCCCTTAATGCAAAGTCAGTATACTATGTAGGTAATCCCAACATGCAGCAAAACAACCTCTGCTCCAACACTTACAATATCGGTTAGAGAAATCATCCAAACTTGGCTTCAAGCAATGCACAAGGACCTCCAGTTCTACCAAGGTAATCATTCCCTCATGGTTTTCTACCTCAACCTAGAGTTCTTGCACTAAAAAATAAGCCTTCACTTAAGGAGATGTTCATGCAATACATGGCCAAGATTGATGCAGTAATTCAGAAACAAGCTGCCTCTCTCTGAACCCTTGAGATACAATTGGGATAGCTTGCTAGAGCCACTAATAGCCACCCCTATAGAGCTCTACCTAGTGACACTTAAGTCAATCCCAGAAGTGAAGGAAAAGAACAATGTCATGCAATCACATTAAGAAGTGGAAAGGAATCAGAAAAGACTGCTAAGAAGCCAAATGCATTAGAAAAGAAGCCATCTGAAGAAGAAGAAGTTGATGAGAAGCATAAAGAAGAGGCTCAAGGAAAGAAGAATGAGTTCAAACTGCCACCACCCTTTCTTCTTGCTCTTAAGAAGGAAAAGCTTGACAAACAATTCCAGAAGTTTCTAGATGTGTTTAAGAAGCACCATATCAATATTCCTTTTGCCAAAGCTTTGGAGAAAATGTCGAATTATGTCAAGTTCATGGAAGATATCTTGTCCAAGAAGAAGAGATTGGGTGAGTTTAACACTATTGTACTTACTGAGGAGTGTTGTGCCATCCTTTAGAAGAAACTTCCATCAAAGTCCAAGGATCCCGGAAGGTTCATTATTCCTTGCACTATAAAGAACCAGTTCTTTGGTAGAGCTTTGAGTGATTTGGGTGCCAATGTGTCACGACCCGATCTGAGAGTCCATGACTAACGCATGACAAAGGCTTACCATAGGCTCACCCAAGCCACACAAGTCTCAAACCTATAATTCATAGCAAACAATTTGAAATAGCCATCATAGGGCCTTCAAAAAATACTTTTATTCCAATACATATTCAGAATTATAATATCTAACAGGTGAATTTCAATCACCAACAATTTATTACAAATAAAATACCATGAAATGGTCCAATCGGTAACTAAGATATAAAAAACTAACATGGATTCTACTTGTAGGAATAATAGAGCACTTTTAAGAGTGTCAGCATACAATGCTTTTAAATCCAAATAAAATAAGACAAATGTTCAGACTTGCCCACACGAACAGTATGTTGGGCTCAACTATAAATAATTAAAAACTTCCTCAATCACACTAGATAAGCTAAATTAGAAGCAACCTCTTTTCCCTTATTTGAAAGGATATAACAACGATTTGGGTGAATTTACTACTCAATGAATAGTTAATACCTACTACATTATAAATGGGACAAGCGGGGGCACAAATTTTTTCATGAGTAATAACAGAAAAAATTTCTAAAATAAAAGATTTCAAATAAGGCTGAATAAAAATACTTCGAAAAAATATAACAGGCACATACAATTCTTTTTAAAATATAACATTTCTAAATTATAGTCATTATAATTTTCATTAAAAAATATAACAAGGCATTAAAGTTAATAAATAATTTCCAATAATAAATCTCAAACATTGAAAAAATTAATTAGGATAAAATCCAAACGGAATAATTCACCAAGCAAAATTAAAATAAACTGAGCACACAGCCCACTAGAGTAAGCTAACCAATCTAACAAGCCCAAGGCTTGAACTAAACAAACCTAGCACATAGCTTGCGGGTAAACTAACTAATTTGACAAGCCCAAGGCTTGAACTAATGGGTGTCACGTTCCAAATCCATGACTAGCCCATGTGTACTAACTTAACACAGAGTTATCATCTCCTTTGCAGAGTCTAATCCTAGGTACACCAAGGCTAACATTTACCTTATTAGATACAGTGTTCTGACATGGTTTTTCTCCCAAGAAAATAATTTATAAAAAATATACAATAACATATTCCTCAATAAACTTTCAAGTAGGAATAAAAATTCTAATTTATTAAAATAATTCTCATTTCAAAGAGATCATTTCCTAACATCAGAAAACTCAACAAAACAAAAATCTTGAGATATACTTTTCACAAAGCAACCAATGCCAATAATAATTATCAATAACTTCAATCTATACTCTAGAACAATTGCCATTAATGGTCCAAAACTGATATATGAAACAATTGTCATAATTGTTCCAAAACCATTATCAATATATTTTTTATCAACAAAAATTATTAATTCATCTATCATTTCATTTATAACCGTGCTCAGTGTAACACCCTACTTAGGGTATGATGTCACATACTTATTTTCTTCAGTTATCTATATCTTGATTCAAATTGTAACAATCTTTCTGTCACATGCTAAAGATCTTAGCTTACCTATCATGAATTAGTTAATAAATCAACCATTTTAAATTCTTAAATTTCACCATGTTTGAGGTTTGTTACTCCAAGGTTTTGAATCATAGCATGAAATGATAAGCAATTATTTATACCTAACTAGACGGGTTAATCCCTAAAGTGAGCAAGATCATGACTTTTTTAGAGATTCAAGTTTTAACTTAAACTTATTTAGGTACATAACTTGGTTCCTTTATAGGCTAGATGATACTAATTCTTGGCCTAGCCACCACCTGGGCATTGAAATTCCATAGCCTGGGCATTTAGACATCAAAACCAAGCCTGTTTTTCGGGTAACCTAGCACCTAAGCTCTCAATCCCTGGCACTTGTGTACCTAGTTCTGGATAGCCACCACCTATGTGCCCAGAGCAGCCACTGCTGAGGCACCCAGAGCTAGCACCTAAGTGCCCAAGTGATAGAATGTTCTACAAAATTTTCTTGGTTCCTATGTTACTTTATGGTTATGGCACTTGGTTCTAACTTCTATTTATCTTTCTTTAACACAAGTTTGATTAGATTTTGGTAGGTTTAACTATTATTTGATTTTAGAATTATAACATTTGATTATAAAAGGAATTAACGCAACAACTTAAAATTATAACTACTTATATTTCATGTCATACAAAAGCTAGGGTTTTCATATAGTATCACCTAGATCTATTTTATAATCAAAAAGTGGAGCTTGGTTAGTGATATTATACAAAAGGCCTATAAGGTGATACTTTCAAGTTACATTATACATTATAACCTAGCTCTAAACTATGCCACCTCCTTGGTTATCAAAGTGGGTGACTCGTATGTCTCGTATGACACGAAAGGGGCCTAGCCCCGGCACATCAACCCAAACAACTTCTATTTTCACCACAATGGTGACGTAAGGCATCTTGAACTTAATCTGAAAAAATCACACACAAAGTGAGATAAATAATCTTAGTAGGAAACATCAATGATTAAATTAAAATCATACAATGTTTTCAGCTGTATTATATACAAAAAATACTTCTTTTCTTTAACTTTCTCTTATTCAATGGGTTCCTTGCATATGCTAGATTACCAATTCATTAATTCTTCATTCATAAAACCATACATGATTGAAACATAGGAATATAGCTTTTTTCCACTTGCAAGGGCATCCCCTTGCCATTGTCACCAATTGTGACCTTAATCATGTGAAGTCACCTCCTTTGAGGATCATTTCCAAGCTTAGGTGAGATCACCTCCCATAAGGATCGCTTCTCAAAATTTATCAAGATCACCTCCCTAGGAGGATCATTTCTAACTTAATTGGTAAAGTAACATAGCCATCCTCATTTTGAATCATTCATAATACAATGAATAAAATTTCCACACAAGAAGGTATAGATAGAACATTCTCTCATTAGTTTATGAAGAAAAAAAAAACAATAGAGAGAAGAAGTGAGGAACATAACAAGATAATAGCAAGAACACATGAAATAGAGAAGAATTGGGAGAAGAGTTGATATTTCCTACTCTTTTTGAACTCAAATATCTTCAAAGTTTCCCTTCTCCTGGCTCTTCATGTGCACTCTCTCTTTCTCTCTCACGAGAAGTTCTTTCTTGCTTTGATGTGGTGTGCTTCATCTAAGCATAGGGGAGGGGTATTTATAGGTGAATGGCAATGGGTCCTTGTGTGTGTATGACGTGAGAATGGTTTGGGAAAGGGGGAAGAATTATCTAGTTAAGACCATGTGGTCTTAGGTTTTAATTACTTACCTTTACACTTGGTTTGCTTAGGGAGATTACACATGCTTAGTTATCTCTAAGTTCATCATTACTTAGTTACTATTTCTAACTTAGTTGGCTTAGTTTAGTTAGCTTTTAACTAGATTCCCCTTTTTGAGTCATGATTGACTTGGTTACTTTTTAACTTTTTCATTGAAGTCCAACTAGATTCCTTTCTTTCTAGTTAACCCAATTATGATTACATTCATTTAATGAGTTTTATCTTTGATTTTAAGTTAACTTAGAAGACTAGAATTCCTTCCATAGCTCTCCATGTGGAGCTTCTTCTTCCTTCTATGAATTTTTTATATTTTGTTCACACTACTTTATCTCTTATGCATGTGCTTTCCTAAATTCTTCCTTGTTTTGCTTTTCTTTCTTTCTTTCTCACTCTCTCTCACGTGAATATCACCTTGGAGGACAAGCTTTTTGTCTTTTTCTTGCTTTACATCATTTGGGTCAAGCTTTTTGGGCTTTTGGGTTTGGTCTTGCCTAATTCTAGGTTTTGTTTTCTAATTGGGTTTATATTTTAGGTTGGATTTAGACTACTTCCTTGGGCTAGTTAATTTCTAATGGTACTTAAATTAGGCTAGAATTCTTAGGTTGCATTACTATTTGGGCTTAGGTTTGATTATATTATTAGTTTTTGGGTTTTTTGGGCTTAGGTTTCTATATTTTAGGGTTTTGGGTTTCTTTATTGGGACAAATTCCAAAACTAAATCATAATTCATTTAAGTTAACTTATCATTCTATCCTTGCTCTCATTATATGGCTTGGACCCTTTCTAAAATTTTAATAAGCCTTTTAAGCATATAAATCGTATAATAACACATTCACAGGTACAATCAAAGCATAAGATATAGCTCATAATTTAGGGGATGTTACACTCAAAAGCCAAATGTGAGTTTTCTAAAATTTTGCTTGTTACAAGAGTACCTAAGGCTCTAATATATTCAAAATAAAAATTATAAAATTCGGCCAAAATCTAAAAATCACAAATATACATGTAGCAGATAATAGCCACTCATAGTACTTAGTGATTCTCAATAAAGTCTTCCTCCAACAATTCGCCTTGGTGAACTGAAGGTTCCTTATATAGTTATATGCCAATAGAAAATACCAGTAATTCGGTATCAATTATAAACAAATGATTTTCCCAGTTAAATCTTTAAATCCTAAATATTTCTATATACTAAAGCCTAAATTCAATACCCAAAATTTTCTAATGAAAAACATAAAATAATTAAAATAAAATAAAAAATATTAAAAAAAGCCACTAAAAAAAAACATCTACTTACCTAACTTAAGCCAAGATAACTCAAAATCTGAATTGACATTAGATGCTATTTCTAAAATTTACTACAACCTCTTACTCTTATATAAAGAGCTTAAAGGGGAAAGGCAGTTAAGCTTATTTACCTTAGGGTCTATATATAATCATTCTTAGGGGGAAAGAGTTTACTAGTTTTTCGATGTAGGACTTAAAACTAAGACAACATAAAACGTTTTTCTTTTCCGATGTGGGACTCAAATAGCAACCCTTATCCTTCTTTTTAAAAAAAAAAAACAGGAAAAACACATCATTACATAGTGTGTCAATCTTATGCCTCTTTCTATAAACCAAAAGCTAGGTTTGGAGGAAGTTAAGCCCACTATTGTGACCTTGCAACTTGCTGATCGATCGTACACTTATTCTAGGGGTATTGTTGACGATGTACTAGTAAAGGTTGATAAATTTCACATTCCCTGCAAATTTCATTGTTCTTGACATAGAGGAAGACAACTAGATATCAATCATTCTTGGGCAACCTTTCCTAGCCACCAGTAGAACTCTTATTGATGTTGAAGGAGGATAACTTACTATTAACTTACTATTAACTTACTATGAGGGTTTTAGACCAAGAGGTAACTTTTAGTATTTTCAAAGCAGTGAAAAATGCATGTGATCATGAGTCTGTGCACAAGTAGATTTCATTGAAACTCATATCACCAATTCTAAGACTGTTAAGGCTAAGGAGAAGCTTATTAAGGAGGGTTGCTACTACATAAAATTATCTTTATCACACTATAAGGTAGACCCTCCTGTATCTGATTATCTTATGGCACCATGGAGTGAGACTAGCTATGACAAGCACTAGTTAAAGAAGTAATTCGAGCTTGGTTAGAAGCTTTTTCACTATATTTCAAGACTGAAATTATTTTTTGGACCTTTTGTAGTGTAATTACCTTATCATATTTTGAAATGCCATGTACTGAAGGTGCAGTGCAAGTGGTTAACAATGTGTAAATATGTGGTTAATTTAGTATAACAAGGGGTTATATAACCTCATTGTAATACATTGCTCTCGCATAAGAATTTTTTGGGCCATATGTAGTTTCTTGTGTTGCTAAGCTTTTACGATTGACCTTGGGAGTCACTTTATTTTAATTATGAACTCCACCCAATTAATTCACCATGTTAAAATATATTTGAAGCCCTTTAGAACTAATTAGTGACTGCTTGTCATTTTTGGTCCTGAAAATTAGATAAGTTTGAAATAGACACCTATTTGGAGGGCTATATAAAATATTCAATTCCTTGAAATCAAAAACTTGGTAATTGATCCTTGGATATTATAGAATTGAAGGGTGATTTTTAATGAATTTTTTTGGAACCTTTAATCCATTCGTTTAAAGGCTAAAAGTTTAGAAAGTTAAGATTTTTGAAAGTTTTAACTAAAACTTGAGCTTTGACTTTTTATTCTTAAGGATTTTGATTTTTTTTATATTTTATTTGAATCCAAATGGGAGGTATTTCCATATTTACATTTATGTTTTAAAGTTAATGGATATTAACTTAAAATAAAGAAATGTAAATAAGTAAAGTATTAAAGAAGTTAGCCAGCTCCCTTATTTAACTGACCACCACTCCCAGAACCCAACCACCACCCAGTCGACAACCCTCACTCTACAACCCCAAACAAACGGATCAGAGGCATCGATCCACCATTTTTCCTCAGTTCTTCATGACCCAAGCCGTTGTTCTCTGTCACTAAGGCAAGCGACCTATTGTCCGATGGGATTTTTGTGTCAAGGTTATGTTTTTGGGTATGGGAGCTATGGTTTGGAAGAGACCCAAGTTGCCCACTCACTCTTTTATATTTTCTTGGCCCCTAAAGGTAATCCTAAGGTTCACAACACCTCCTATTTCGTATATTTGGTCAAATTTTGCAATGGGTATTTAGATTTGATGATGTTTGTGCTAAAACTTAGGGTTTAGTTTGGGGCTTTCTTGAATAAAAGTTATAATTGGTTAATCCAAGATTTTAACTAGTGATTCTTGGTATTGGAACCTTGTTTGTGATTATAGATTCCTTGGAGGATCATTCTGCCACTTTCGGTGGTGTCGCAACATTGCCGACTTAGACCTATTTGCTTTGGCTAGTGTTGTGAGTAGATAATATACACTATAACTTGTTTTTCAGCCTTAAATATATTTTCTATATGATAATCTCCAATGTTATACGCTTGAAAGTTTACAAATATAAATTTTCATGATATTATAATATTTTTAGCAAGCTCACATCAGAATTGTTATAATTACCACCTTGAAAACTTATTATATCTTCATGTTAATTATGTATGAAAATTTCTTGGAACAAACACTTGGAAATTTTTTTGATAAGGAATATTTTAGAAAAATGATTGGTATACTTGGATTATGGTATGTATGATTTGTTGGGAGGAATCTTTGACAAATGTTACAGCTGATGGCAGTAGGCGTTAATCTTGGTGCACCAGGTCTTGATACCCTAGCTAGTAGACGTGGTGCTAGCCCAGCGTGTAAGGCAATGCACTCGATTTTGTTTAGGCCCTAGGTGGGTAGGCATATATTTGTTTGGATTTGACGAATTAGTTTGGATTTGAAACCTCCCCTCTTATTGACTTAGATAAATTTTGGATAATCAAATAATTTATTTTGAAAGGTTTGATGTTTATATCAATGATTTCTCAACGTATCTTGTTATAGATTTATGATTATTTTCCTACACTTGGAAAGTTATATTAATTTCAAGTTTCACATACAAAGATAAATTAAGTTTAAGCTTGTCCTTATTCCTTAGTTTGTTACAACATATATTGTTTCTCACTAAGTCTTGTGACTCACTTGGTTACTTTAATATTTTTCAGATAACATTTCTATCTCGGGTCTAGATTCTCCAGTGTTTAGGAGACTACTATTGGATAGCCCAACATCTCAATCATGTGGGCACCTCCTTTTGGAATGTCCAACTTTTAGAGAAAACTCTACTGAATTTCGGTAAAAACTGTATATTTGATTTGTTATGTTGGATAGTTTTGATAGGCTTGCTAGGTTGGATAATCCATCTTATGTGCCGATCATTGTTCCTAGTTTGGGTTGTGACATATAGTCACTAAGGTGCTTCCTCATGGAGCTGTTGAAGTAGAAAAGGAGAGTTTGAATAGGAAATTCAAAGTGAATAGGAAGAACCTTGAGCACTATTGGGGAGGTGAAGTTGATCACCAAAGGTCCTCAATTACACCAGGATGAAGGATGAAAAAGTCAAGTTGATAATTATAAATCAAGCGCTTCTTGCGAGGCAACCCAAGTTTTCAGGAGAGTTTTCTAATCCTATTTCCTTTCTTTTTATACACATTAGGGACAATGTGTCATTTTAAGTTTGAGGTAGGGGAAGAAAAACATTTTTCTTTAATTTGGTTATGTTTGGTTCTTTGTTTTTGTTTTGTTTAGCTGCTTTATTACATTTTATTAATACGAGCTTGAAATAGTTGTGTTGGTGCTTGTTGTTCTTTAATCCAATGATAAGATTTGGTTATTGAGTTATCTAGACTTTAGGTAAAGCATATGTATGATTTAAGTATGTGTTAATTTATGTGCATTATTGTAGGTTGTAATTTTTGATATCTGATCACTTAGTCTCTTACTTGATTTATGTGCCTGTCTAGAGAAAGTTTATGTGATGTAATCTTAATTTTGTATTGCTTTATATCTTAGAATTTCTTTGGATTCTCTGTTGAAGCAAATATCTTATGTTGAAGAGATGATTTAGGCTATCTGTTGAGAAAAGTGTAATTCCACCCAAAGTATAAAAAAAAAAATAAGTTTGGGGGTGGCATTAAAGAAGAAGAAAGAAAGAGGATTGGCTTATATGGATGAAAGTTTGTCATATTTTGTTTGAGGGCATGGCATAAGTTCTATTTTAATGTAAATTAAGCCAAATAGAATGAGAATTAAAAGCCTAATAAGTCCTACTGATCCTAATTATTTTGTGTTTTACATTAGTGGAGAGAGAGATGAAAGGCAAACTTGTGAGATTTGGGTCTTAATTTATGATTACATTTGTATAAACCTATCTAGATTGCATATAATGATAGTACAGAGATCTTGCACGCACACACTGGATTCCACATCTTCATTGTTGATTGCTGGAGGATGAAGTTGGATTATGTCTATGTCTACCTTAAGTTAGGATTATGAGATAATCTTTGAGGATATCCTCAGATAAATGGAATTAATGCAATTGTCTCAAACTCGTTTTCATTTATTTACTTTTTCGTTGTTTTGGTTTAGTTGCTTTAGTTATTTGCATTGCTTTGGATTGCTTTTCGTTACTTTTGCTCAAGGACTAGCAAAATCTTAAGTTTGGGAGTGTGATCACTCTATGAAATAGAGTTATTTAGTCTCATTTTGTGCATTAAAATATGCTCTGACCTTATTATTTGCATTATAAACCTTAGTGTTATTCTATTTTTAATAAAAATCCTCTTTAGGTTGGTTGTTTGATTGTTATTTAGTGTTTTTATGATCTTTTTGGTGAAAATTACTTGAGTTTTTATTATTAATGATGCTACTTAGGGGTTAGTATATTGTGCTCTATAGGTGAATGGCTATAGAAGGAGTCCAAAGACAAGAGAAAGTGAAGGTTTGAGGACTTAGTGAAATTTTTTGCTGAAACACTTGAATTCTGGTGAAAGACGTTCAGACTTTATTTTCTTTCCCTGAGCATAACTCCTGGCACAGATCTTGAATTATGATGATATTGGTGGCTATGGAAAGATAAGAAAGAGATCTACAACTTTGATGAAGACATTGAAATCTAGTTCAGCCATTTTTGAGGTGAAAATCAAAATACAAAATAGAAATGTAATGCTGTCAAGACTGTCAGATTTATGATGATATCCTAAGCTAAAGAATTCCAATTAAGATGATTACAAATCCTATTGAAAGTTATACATAGTGCTACAACTTGTTGAGGTCGAGAGCCAATTCCCTACTGATCAAATGCTACAGAGCTTCAAAGTTGAAAAGAGCTGTTGAAACCTAAGACAATGGCATTGCAGTGCCAAAAAAAAAGGAGTTTTCTGTTAGGTTTTTCTCATAATAATTTGCTCTACTCTTGGAGAGAAGCCGTCAAGCTTTCAAGACCTTGAAGATGAAGAATTTGAAGATCGAAGATTTGGATCCGTCATTTTCTTCTTCTTCTTCTTTAACTTTTTCATCTTTGATCTCTTGTATTGTTTCAATGGTGGAACTCCTTGATTGTTTGTTCTAGTTTTTATTTTCCATTATGAACTAAATTTCTTATTCTATTATTACATTTTGAACACATACATAGTTTGAATCCTTCTTGTGCCCTTCTTTCTTATTTTAATGACAATTAAGTTGTTTATTTTATCTTGTTCTTTATGTCTTTAATTGATTGACCACCAATTAGTGTTGATTAGGTAAATTTAAATTGAACTTGTGAAAAGGAATTTGAGTTTAAGCCATAGATTAAATAACGCATGTTCAAATCATTTAGGTATGGAATGACTTGATTTGTTTATAAGATAGAGATATACTTGTGAACCATATGTAACCATAATTAGGGTTTGATCTTAATGCTTTCTTCTTTAATTTGTTCCTATAGAGATATAAAAAGTGAATTAAGAGGGATAGTTTTATATGAACATCAGGAGATAGATATAAAAGAATTAGATCCATTAAGAACTCATAATCATTAGATAAGACAAGAAGGAATTAAGGGGTTTCAAGTGAAAAATTGGGATATATTGTAATCCTAGGCTTATTCTGATTGGTTAAATTCATTTGTGATTTTTAGTTTTCAAATTTTGCTAGTTTGATTTTCATTAGAGTTTAGAGATTTAACTTATCTTATTGTTGTTTTAGATAAGTTTAGGATGATCCAATTTTAATACTTAGCATTAGGATAGATATAAATCTCCTAGAAAACGATATCTATGTCATTATATTACTTGTTTGACACTTGTGTAGATCTGCTTTTAGAGCAACAGTAGCCACTCTCCTTCTTGGTTCTCTATGTTCAATTCCCCAAAATTCCAAATGATCCCTTTTTTTTCAAATCTCCCCTTTTTGTCTCTTAGATCTCCTTTTCCTTTAGTTTTGGGTTTACTTACTTTTTGAGCCCACTTGAGCTTGATTAGACTCCTTTTTAAACTCAAAATCCAAAATCTTTAAAACTAACATTGAAAATATAAAAGAAACCAAAAATAATAAAAATCTAAATAAAGTTAATAAAAATATATATAACAATCCAAATAATTCAAACAATTTGTAACACATCATGTTGTTTTGAAACAATCCAATTGGAAAAGTTGGATCTATTTACACTATTTTCTTATACCTTCTAATAGTCTTTAACTTAGTTATGTATCATTTGTTGGTATAGACATGACAATATATTCCGAAGGAATCGACAGAAATGAATCTTCATTCTCCATTTATTCGTTCTCCCTACGTGCAGTCTCCACCCCTTTTGTAATCATTAACTATTGCATTCTCTTAGGATCTCCTCCTTCTCTCTCTTCTAGCTCGGCAAGACAATTCTTACTTTTACCCAATTCTTCTTTGGGCCCATTACCAAATTTGAGCCTCACTCCTTTGGTCTGCCTTCTATTCTTCCTTTTATACACCAAAATTCCTGTCTTGTGTCTTCTATAATAAGCTTTAGTTATAATAGGTCTAACAAATTCTTGTTGAAGGTATATGTGCATGAAAATAATCACTAATAGACTCACTAGTCTAAGGACAATTCCTCTAAACCTTTCAAAATGAAATCATAAGCACCAGTAAGTTGAGGAGATGATTTAGGTAATCTTAAGAGAAATTGTATACATTTCACCCAACAGTATAAATTTAATCAATGTCGGGATACATAGAAGTCTTTGAAAATTAAAAAAAGAAAAAGAAAAAGTTGTTGGCTAGGATAACAGTTTATAATGTGTAGATTACGCGCACAGTCACAAATTTAAATCTTTAGGTTAGAGCTTTTAATGTGTGGATTGAGCGCATAGTCATGAGTTCAAGTCGTAATAAGCCAATTTATAAAAGAAAAGCACTAATAATAGAAGTCTTCAAAAATGAAAAAAAAATGAAAAAGGTATTGGTCGAGATAAAAGTTTGTGATGTGTGAATTATATGCATGGTATAAATTTGAATCCTTACATTAGAGATTTTGATGTGTGGATTAGGCGCACAATCATAAGTTCAAGTCGTAGCAATGCAAATTTTTAAAGAAAAGCACTACTAATAAAAGTCTTTGAAAATTAAAAAAAATAAAAAAAGTGTTGGCTAGGATAAAAACTTATGATGTGTTGATTAGACGTATGGTTACAAATTTGAATCCTCAAGTTAGAGCTTTTGATATATGAATTAGGCACACGGTCATGAATTCAAGTCGTAACTAAGCCAATTTCAAAAAGAAAAGCACTAATAGTAATAGTCTTGGAAAATAAAAAAAAAAATAAATAAGTGTTAGCTGGGATAAAAGTTTGTGATGTATGGATTAGATACACGATTACAAAATTTGAATCCTTAGGCCAAGGTTTTGATGTGTGGATTAGGGACATGGTTGTCAGTCCAAGGTAAAATGATATTATTAGTTTGACAATTTTGCTACTAGTCTCAAAGGGAAGTACAAATTTTGACTGTTTTTACACTCATGTTTCTTAGTTGGATCTTCATAGGCTAAATCATTATTTGACACTTCAACTCTCCTTCATTGTTGACAATTCCTTTATTTTCTTATAACCCACCTCTATTTTGCCAATTACTGATTTTATTATGTTCATAAGTTATTTGCTTTGTTGTGCCTTTAACTATCCCTTTGCAGAATTGTATTCATATTTTCATGTTTCTGGGTTTTCTTTAGTATGCAATTTATCATATCTAAGTAATCTTTATTGTTTATTTCATATTGGTTGTAGGTTATATTGGGTTTCATTGGTTTCCTATCCAAAATCTTGTTAGGTGTTTAGAGCTTTATTTCAAAATGAGTTTTGGGTTATCATGGGCTTTCTTCATTGTCAATAATATAATCAAGTTCTAGATGGTTTTTTATATTGAGAAACGATTTTAGTAATATTCTTTTTTTTTTTTGTTAGGACTAGTTTCTTGTTTCTTTATCTATTGAATAAGAAAAATATATTCAAAATTATGTGGAGGCATGGAAAAGAGGTTTTCAGCTGCAGAAAGTAGGAAGACAAGGAAAAATGATTAAATAAATAAAAAGAACTGTAACAAATACTGTTAAGCTGAAACGGTGATTCTTTTTTATGTTATATTGCTCTATATTATAACTCTTTCCTTTTGTGTTCTACTTTGATTTCTTAATTTTGTTTGTGTGAAACCCAACCAAAATAACAACAGTAAATTTAAATAAAATTAGATTTTAAGTTGAAATAAATTCATGAAGAATGATTTTTGTATTAGTTACAATGGAATTATTTTTTTATAATTATATGATTCTAATAAATTTTAGACTAACTCCATCCTATTCTTAAAATTTTAAATGAAGACAAGAAAAGTATGAAATAAATTTGAAACGAAGTTTCTTGGTGATGTGTTAATATTTTGAAATAAACACAAAGTTTTTATTTTAACTAACTTCCGTATACTAAAACGATTAGTAGACAAAAAGAGAATCATATGGCCGTTTCCCTTTATCTCCATCAAATGTAACGTTGGGCTCAAAAGAAAAGAAGAAAAAAAAAAGTTCAAAAAAAAAAAAAAAAAAAAGCAACCAGTTTTGCTTGAAAGTCGGTGGAGATATTTTAAAGGGGGAGAGAGTCAACTTTTTTTTTTAATCATTTTCTCTCCTTCTTCAGGAAGCCTCGGATTTCTTTCCTGCTCTTCTAAACCGTAACAGCAGCCATTGAGGTGCGTTATCCTCTCCAGCCAAGAGTTATCAAGATGGGTACACAGTAAAAAGTGTTCTCCAATTTTATTTCTGTAGGACTACTTCTCTTCCTTCTTCAAATTTGTCACCCTCCTTGAAATTTTTGGTCTATTTTAATCTGTCCAGCCATCTAACAGAGAGGGTTTAAGGATTGGATGAATTGCATAAGCTTAGGGAAGCAAAAGGTATAGCTACTTGGGTAAAAAAAATAAAAATTCAATATTAGAAGGGGTTGATTGAAGTTATCGAATAAGACTTTTGGAAGACTTCTAAACCATAGCATTTCATTGTGTGTTAGGTGAGTTATAGGTAAATATTCTTGCAGCATATAGGATTAAGTCTTATTTGTGAAATTATAGGAAATCTTGGTCTGAAATAATATAATGTTAGTTTAGGATAAAGTGATCAAATTAAATGACTGATATGATGATATTTGTAATTTTGTTATGACTTGTTTTATTTTTTTTCTTAGAAATAAGACATGCTAACGTAAGAGACTTGTAACCTCAAAAATTTAGATAAGGATATATTTTTTGTATTTCCTGTATTGAAGTTATTGAATATAATTTTGTTATTTTCTTCATATAAAATGCAATAGTAAAATATATATACTTTGAGTAGATAAATAATCTTTCTTTCCTTGAATTCTGCATGGATTTGGCTCTATAAATATATGTATATTAATGACTATTTATGAAAGTATTTTTAATAAGAATGTACTAGGTGCACCAAGTGGGTTAAGGACAACTACATAACTAAATCCATAGGCACGACCCCAAATTCTCAAATTTAGTAAATCTGTGGATACAATCCCAAATTCTCAAATTTATTTCCACAGGCACGACCTGAAATTCAATTTCAGACTTATTCATATTCTTTGACTCAATAAATTTGTGGGCAGGCTTTAGATTCTCATATTTATTTCTGTGGGCATGACCCCAAAATTAAATTTTAGACCTATTCAGACTTTAGTCCTCTTATTGGAGTAACAAGGGGAGAAGTTATGGTATGATGGGTGGATAGAGATGGAGAAGGAAATGGAGATGGGGGGTATGATACTATTTCAGTTATGGTTGTTTGAGGCCCAATTTTTTGAAATGTGATTTCAAATTATCTTAATTTTAGTTTATTATAATTTTTTTTATGTAGTTCTTCAGCTTATGATTTTTTAACAATCATACTACTTGTGTTAATTGTTATGTATTCTGAAGCTTATAGTTATATGACTATATTTAAATTTTTACTAGTTCCAGTTTAATATTTATCAGTTAGCACATTATAATTTATAAGTCCCAAGTTTGAGGTATTTTAATTAGATGATCTGATTATTGTTGTCATTACTTGTTAAGGACATGTGTATAGTTACATTTAAATTTTTGATAACTCACTGGGTCATTTTAACCCACTCTTAAAATTGATATATATTTACAGATTTCAATGTAGTGTGAGCAAGTTGTTGAGCCCACTACTTAGACTGCTACTATTTGTTTTGCACATTTTAAGTAGGACTTATGATTATTGTTGATGTAGAGTCCTGCAATTATGTATAAGGTATATTTTGATGATATGTAGTATATGTGGGTTATTGAGAATCTCATGGCTTTATTAGATGAAAGCTAAATTAAGTCTACATGTGGAAGTTATATTTTATGTATTTAAGGTTATGGAAAGGCTTCGGGATTAAGAGAATCTTTCCTGTTGACTTTGAGAAATTGTTATGTTTTTCCTATAAATACAATTGTTGACTGTGTTTTTCTTTGGTGTTGCAAATATGTGTTTATTTTTTCTGTTGTCATTACTAGAACTATTAATAATTTTTCTGGCATAACTAGGCGGAGAGAAAAGATAATGCATTTCTTCTATTGTTTTTAGAAGTACTGATAATGTTCTTAAAAATTAATGTGCTTATTCACTAATTTGTCTTCTAATATAATGTTCTTAAATTAGTATGCTTATTCACTAATTTATCTCTTAATATATCTACTACTGGTGACATAGTTTTGTTGGTTAATTGTACACAATTCTTATACAAATATTTTTAGACTATTAAACATGTTTGTCCATTAAGTCCATGTGTTTGAAAGTCCAATTCTGTCATACCTGCTATAGTTATGTTATTTGTACGAATGGCGATGGGACGGTAGGGGCGGGTTTTCTCTCACCCCGACCCCCCCCCCACACTCTCTATTTCTTGTAAGAAATCACCCCTACTTGCCCCGGCAGGTTTTGAATGAAACAATCTAAACTTATCTAGCAACATAAATAGAGAACCTGTACCCTACCAGTACCTATGATCATTTTAGTTATAAATTCATAAAATAATTAATTAAAATATAAAAAAATAGTTATAATATGATATAAACTAAAATATATGTTTCAAGAATAATACAAACTCTAACAAGTCAAAAATTAAACAAGTTAATAACATGATCATTTCTTTTTTAGTACAATGACATGATCAATTCTAAATATAATAAAGCCATAGAAATTAAAATATTACATATGAAGTCAATAAAAAAAATAAAATCTAGCACTTGCTCTTGCATAGCTCTCCGTCATGCTATCAACTCTTTACCATTCTCCTATTCCTCATCATTAATTGTAATATAATCTCTGAAAATGACAGAAAAGTAAAAAAAAAAAAATTAAAATATTAGGAGTGCGGGGCGAAACGGATCGTTTTAAACTCAAACCCACTCCGCTCCATAAGTGAAATGAATCCTAGCCCACCCTGTCCTATGTTGGAACCCGTCCCATACAAGGTAGGACGGGTAGGATACCCGCAGATTGGGGTGTATTTGCCATGCTTAGCTATTTGCTTGCTGCATCTGATGTTGGGTTTGAACTGACTTAACATATTGGATTCAATGTGATAATATTATGAATTATGTAAGAAAATTGTTGTATGTTTTGTCAGAGGGTAAGTCTTCTAATTGCTTTGTAGCTTTTATATATGGTAAGAGGATTGTCATGTTTATCCTTCTCTATCTAATGATTTTGTCTTTTGACGGCACAAGTCCAACTTTTTCAACAACGCATGTTAATTTTAGGTTATATGATTCAAAATTATCTACAATAAATGTTATAAATATCTAACACTCATTCACTCAGGACAAAATGCTAGGGTGAAAAATTTGTATAATTTATGTAATCTATTTTAAATGTATTTATGACATTATTTTCATTAAATATTGAGTCACATTTCTTTTCAATTTTTAAGTTAAATTAATTTTTAAAACATTAGTTTTAAACAAAAAAAAAAAAGAGAGAAAAAATGATATTAAAGTACTCTAACCAAATCAAGTGCTAAACAAAGATATTTATGAGGAGCAATTCTCTTTTTTTTTTTGGTATGAAAATTCTTATACATTTTGATGCATTGTGTTTAAAAACAAATTAATTCAACAATTTATATTTAATTACACTGTTGATTCACGTATATTATTATTCTCTTTGTTGATTCACTACGTATATTACTTTTTTTAACTTAAAAGAACATTGTTCACAATATAGAGTTTGGATTGGAACTCTAACTATAATTAGTGAGTCAAACTGTAAAACAAATTTTCTCCTTTTGATTATATATGAACAAATTGAAAATATCCCATTCCTATAATTCTTATCTTTCTAACAAAGCTATTATTTGAAAATTTAAGCTCTTTGCGTTTTACTCAAGTTTCGACTCTCTTCTAATAAAAAAAAAAAATGGGTGAAATTGAGTCAAATTGAACTCAAACAGTTATTATTGAAACCCGGCTCGAATCTAAATTTATTAAATTTGATGTTTAAATTGCTTAATCAAACTGTTTACAGGAACAGTTGTCAATTAGATTTAACATTAGAAATCCTTAAACTTGTCAATTGACAAGATTAAGATTTCAATTGTCACTCTTGTAAAGGAATATCCTCCAATGTAAATTCTCAAGTTTTTGGTTAAGTAAATTGACAAATTAAACGCTTCGACAAACAATGCCAAGAATAAGGAATTACTAAATCTTGGCATAGAGGCTGGCAATATTTCAAAAGAAGGAATTTAATAGATAAATACACACGCATCAGATAAAGCAATTGACCAAAATACTATAACTCAATGAAAAAAGGATTGTCGATAGAAATTGACTTGAACATAAATAAGGAAATTAATCCGACGATCTAATTAATGTTAAAATAAACTAACAAAGGTATTGAATTAACAAGAATGTAAATTGACATAAATATAAACATGCACCGGAATTAAATTGACAGTGGAAATGAATTTGCAGTGAATGTAAATTGACAAAATAAATAAAGGGGAAAAAACTGAAGGTACATGAAAGTAAAGATAAATTTTAAAAGGAAAGTATAAATGAAATGAAGAATAATGTATTAACTGAATTGGAATTTCAAGGAGATAAAAATGGAAGGCATATTTAGAGGTGTTAAAATTGATCAAGTCCAAGGGTCGGCCCAAATAGTTCGATAAATGAGTTGGGCTGAGCAGGCAAATTGTACATTTTCTGTAATTTTGTCCTGGTCCAATTTTTTATTGGCTCGAAGAGAGCCAATTTGATTGTCTAAAAATAATTTTATATTTTTATTTGTTTGTCATAAAAGTGATATTTTTAAAGTGTTAACTATATTTTAATTTAATAATTTTAATGATAGTATAATTAATTATACACATAAATATATGATAACTATTTTATAATATTATAAATTATAAATTATTATTTTATGACTTTAAATTATATACTAATTATAACATTTATATTGTATAATAATAAAATTGGATGTCTTATAAAAAATTATAATTGATTTAAGAGTACATAAAATAATTTAATAGATATGATTTTAATAACTTTTTATAATATTGTTAAAAATAATAAGAAATTAAAAAAAATTAAACAAATCGGGCGAATGGGTTGGTCTGATTATCTCGCGACTCACATTGGGCTAGGCCGAGTTAACAAAATTTCGGTTCATAACTTTTTTTAATTGTCTAACCCAACCTAAAAAATCATTAGCCTGAAGTGGGCCGACCCGAATTGACACTTTCAGACATACTTAAATTAATTGAGTAATCTTTGAGTATACTTTTAAATTCTAAGATGTATTTTTAAAAATCTAATATTTATTACATCTAAAACGCTAGTATTTATAGTTGAAATCCTAATTACCTAATCATTAGTATCCTGACACTTGTCCAACAGATGTTTTATCTCTAAATAATACACGTAATTACCACAGTTGTCACTTCAAAATTCCCAAGGAAGTCTGGCCTTTATTTGAATTTTAAATTAGAATGTCTTCTTTATAACTACCTTATCCTTGCATATGATCTTTACAGCTGTCAAACATCTTTGTCGAACACCCTCAAAATTCTTCTCAAAATTTCCAAGTGTTTTTAGATATTTCCCTTTTTTCCTTTTAACAATTCTTCGAATACTTCGTTGATGTCTTCACTTTTGTCGGCTAAATTCTTTGACAAGAATATAAATTTTGCCACCGATTCAAAATTTCATATCAACATCACATCAAGCTGGATTTTAATTCTTTCAACTCGAGCTCAGTTTCAATTATATAATCATAAATTTTTCAACATTTTAAAATATATAATTATAATTAAATTTATTTTCATTAAGTTTTTTATTGCGTTTGAAATTGTAATAGAAGGCAGGCCATGAAAGGAAAAGGTACAATTTTGATTGAAGAATTTTGGGGTTTTAGAGTTTTTTTTTTCTTTTTGACATATGGGTTCAAATTTTCTTTTTTAATGATACGAAGATTTAAAAGTCACTTTGGATAGTAGTGAAAAAAATAAATGTCACTTTCGGCTTTGACCTATTAGTGTAGGACAAATAGATATAAAAACAAAAGTGTGCTATACATTTTAGAAACTAGTTAGATTCATTGAACTGGTGGAATTGTGAATCGAATTCCATATCAATTTGGATTGAATCTTAAAATCATTCAATCACTGATAAAAATTCGTTCAATCGTTTAAAAACTATAGAACAAAATCAATTTTAAAACATCAATCACTTTTTCCGTAAAATTAAAATTTATGCTTAATTAAATTAAACATAAATAAAGTTGTCAATTTTTTTCAATAAGGCATGTTAATTTTAGGTTATATAATTTAAAATTATTTAAAATAATAATAATTAAATAAATTGTAAAAAAGATTATAAATCTCTAATACTCATTTTTTAGTGCAAAATATTAGGTCGTAAAATCTCTTATCATTTATTCAATTTATTTTGAAATGCATTTATAACATCATTAAAATTAAATTATGAGTCCTTCCTCTTCAATTCTTCAAACAGTAGTTTCAAGGTCAAAAAAAGAAAAAAAAAGATTAAATACTCTTAACCAAATCAATATCTAAATCTAAATAAGATATGTGTGGGAGCAATTTTTATATATTTTAGATGCATTATATTTAAAAACTTAAATTAATTTAATAATTTATATTTAGTTATTTTTTTGATTCAAGTATATTACTTTTTTACTTAAAAGAATATTGTTCATAATATAGAGTTTGGATTCGAATTCTAACTATAATTAGCTAGCCAAACTGCAAACTAAATGTACTCCTTTTGATTATATATGAACAAATTGACAATATTCCATTCCTATAATTTTGATCCTTCTAGTAAAATTATTATTTAAAAATCTTTGCTCTTTGTGTATAACTAAAGTTTCGACTCTCATCTAATAAAACTATGGATGAAATTCAATCATAACACGAACACCTATTATCAAAAATCGCCTCGAATTTAATTTTATTTATTTTGATCTCAAAATAGCTTAATCAAACTTTTAAATTTTATTTCAAGATTAAGTTCGGTTTTAGTTTTTTAAAACATAAGTTTAGTTTCAGCTAATTATTAGTCCATACGATACACGAGTTATACATATTTTAAATTATTTAGAAGATCATTTAGGATAAGTTTATTTTTTATTTAAAATAATTTTATCTTAATTATGTTAATATTCAATGTAATTATTTTAAAAATGAATTTAAAGGAATATATGAACAGTAGAATAAGGAATATATATATAATATATATATATATATATATATATATATATATATATATATATATAATATGTACTTATCTTGAAATCAAAAAAAAAAAAGATTTAAGAGATTTTATATTTATTAAAAAATTAATTATTTTAGATAATTAATATTTTGTTAGATACATATAATGAAATTTATATTTCTATAAATTGCTTAAGAATAAGAGATTTTATAAAATAAGAGTTTAGCTTGTAATAAGGCAAGATTTCATAAATTTTAAATTATCTAAAATTTAAATAAAATTCATTAATAAGATTTAAATATATATAGAAATAAACTCTTAATAGTAAAAAATGAATCGAGCCTTTCTATTTTAAATTTAATATTTCTTTGAAATCATTTTAGCAATAGGTTAAACAGTTATTTGAACATATAATCTTCTGCAAATTACTTAAATATCTCATCACTAGTCCATTTTTAGTGGCTTATATTAACAAACAATTTGTATCAACGTTAAATTATTATTTTCATTTACAAAATCAAAATTAAGCCTAATCACTATATTTTATAAAAAATAGTTATCACACTCTATTTTATCATAATGTATTTGAAAAATTATGTAATACCCGAAAGATATAATATAGTTACACATTGTTTACAAAGACATCACACATATATGCATATATAGATTGGTAAGTGATAATTTTTTATTTATCTATTATTCAAGAATCGGCAGAAAATAGTGTATATTTATGACATCTTCTCTGCAAAAAGATTTAGATAATTTATCAAAAACCAATACATTCAAACTCACACATTGTTGTTTTACCCAAAAACAAAACACATAATAACCAAAAACATATAGTGAAGTTCGTTGGGTTATATTTATTGTTTTGACATAATAATATGGTTAAACATGAACAATCTAGTTGCTAGGTATCAACAATATCATAATGCCACAACTGATTAAAATGGAGGTTCTAATAGCTAAAAATGTTCGACCAACCTCCTGATTCACATGGTACAATCAGTCTTTAATCAATAACGTTACATTATTTCTTCACCAAAAAAAAAAATTAATGTTACATTATTTGGCATTTTAAAGGGGCAAATGATGAGAATGGAGGAAAATTGTAGGAGGGTTTGGATTCTTAATGATTTTATATTCAAAAGCATATATTTTATAGTTATCTAAATAGAGTATGTCATTATAATTTAATAGATTTTAGAATTTAAGTTTTCCATTGAATTTTGAAATATCGGTTAACTGAAATTTTTGCAAATGAAAATTTTAATAATATATTGATTTCAAGGTGCAATTTAATTGGGTTTAAATAGCTATATGATTATGCTGTGTAATCCTGAACCGTCAAGACAATGTTAGTTAGATTCCTGAAGCAATCATTGAAAACCAAAACCTTAAAATTAAAACTCCTTTTTTTCTGGTTAAAAATCTTTAAAACGAAATAATCTTAGTAACACCGTTCATTAAATCACTATTTCCTTTAACAATCTCAGATGAAGGAATTACAACCCAATATTTAGGAAAATCAATTCTTTTTAGATTTCTTAATAAACCATTAATAAGAGATCTCAATCTGATTCAAAATAAAAAAAATCAAATTAATTTTTTTAAAGAAGAAATTTCCTTTAAGAATATTGATCTCCAACTTGCCAAACCCGGAATCCAGAAAAGAATCAAAATTGTTTTAGAACAAATTCAAAAATCAATATGTTCTGATCTTCCAAATGCCTTTTGGGAAAGGAAAAAACATATGGTGGATCTTCCTTACGAAAAGGATTTCAATGAAAGAAAAATTCCAACCAAAGCTAGGCCAATTCAGATGAATAAGCAGTTACTAACTTTACTAACTTGCTGTCAAACTGAGATAAATGATCTCTTAACCAAAGAATTAATTAGCAAGTCTAAATGTCCATGGTCATGTTCTGCTTTTTATGTTAATAAACCAGCAAAAATAGAAAGAGGAACACCTCGACTAGTCATCAACTATAAGCCTCTTAATCAAGCCCTTCAATGGATTAGATATCCTATTCCTAATAAGAAGGATCTTCTTAATTGGCTGCATTCAGCTAAAATCTTTTCAAAATTTGATATGAAGTCAGGATTCTGGCAAATCCAACTCAAAGAAAGTGATCGCTACAAAACAGTTTTCACAGTTCCTTTCGGGCAGTACGAATGGAAAGTAATGCCCTTCGGATTAAAAAAATGCTCCTTCAGAATTCCAACGAATTATGAATGATATTTTTAATCCTTATTCTAAATTCACAATCGTCTACATCGATGATGTTTTAATCTTTTCTCAATCTATTGAACAACACTTCAAACACCTTAATATCTTTATCGGAGTAATTAAACGAAATGGTCTTGCTCTGTCCAAAACAAAAATTAATCTTTTTCAAACAAAAATACGATTTCTTGGTCATAATATTCATCAAGGAATAGGTACTCCAATCCATAGAGCCATTGAGTTCGCGAACAAGTTTCCAAATCAAATTATTGATAAAAATTAATTACAAAGATTTTTAGGTTGCTTAAATTATATGGCTGACTTTTTTCCACAGCTTAGCAATCTGACAAAACCACTTCATGATCGTCTAAAAAAGGATCCTCCTCCTTGGACAAATATCTATACAGATATTGTCAAACAGATCAAACTCCAAGTAAAGGATCTTCCATGCCTTTATCTCCCAAACCCTCAAGCATTCAAAATCATTGAAACAGATGCCTCTGACATCGGTTATGGTGGCATTCTCAAACAATGAGTCACAGACAAAGAGCATATTATTGCATATACTTCAAAACATTGGAATTTTGCACAGCAAAAGTATTCTACTGTCAAAAAAGAAGTTTTAGCAATTGTTTTATGCATCTCAAAATTTTAATCTGATTTATTAAATGAAAAGTTTTTAATCAAAGTCGACTATAAATCTACAAAAGTTATTTTACAAAAGATGTTAAAAATTTAGCACCCACACAAATCCTCACCAGATGGCAAGCAATCTTAAGTGTTTTCGATTTTGAAATTGAATACATCAAAGGCACTACAAATTCTCTCCCTGACTATCTCACTCGAGAATTTTTACAGGGACACTGATTCAAGCAAAATGCCTCGGCCGACAACCTCTTCCTGAGGAAGGGGAAAAGGTAAACTGGTTCTAATAGAACTACCTAAACAATCCGGGTCATCCACCCAATCTGGGTCATCTACCCAGAAACAAACTCAGCAAATTGGGTCATCTACCCAAAACCCTGAAGAATCCTCTTCAAAACAAACTTCCAAACAAACCAAGGCTAATTATGCCATTCAAATTCAAACACTTCAAGCCTTACATGATCAAGGCCTAACCAAACTACCCCAAAAATCTTGGGCAGATATTGTCTCAGAAGAAGAAACAGATGAGGAAAGGAAATCCTTAGCAATCCTTATAGAAAACTTAAAAAACAAATAGATTCAAGTAAAGACTTATAAGAAAGAGCTAGTATCCCAACCTGTTCCAATCTCATCAAAGGGTCCTACAACACAGACCCATTATATTGCAAAACAGAAATTCCAAGATGTAATACAAATGGAACTAGACTTCTGGGACACAAATCCAAACAAAATCTCCTAGAAAATATTTCCAAAAGATTTCCATTTCTAACCCCTCGCTCCAAACAAAACCCAGCGGTTTTATGAGTTTATACTAGTGGACTCTGACTCTACGTCAATCAAACACTACAAAAATCCAAAAGACCAAACCCAGATTACCCATTCAAACATCCAAATACTTAAGGTCATAACACCAACAGAATTTGGCCAAGACCTTAACAAAAACAAAAAATTTTCCCAGAATTTTGACCCAATTGGTTATAATTATTGGGATTACATCCTTGCCTAGACTAACGTATTTTGGTTTCAGAATAGGATCAATCGCCGTTCATGGCTTATCTATTTCAAACAAAATGTCCAATATAGATTTCCTCATTGGTTCTCTAAATGGTAGGATTTCTTTGGACCAACCATTTACATTCCTCCTTCACCAATAATGGAAGGGCTAACAACTTTTGCAAAGAAAATAGATCTAGACGGAGACCCATTTCCAGTAGAACTACACTTCTTCTCCCAACTATATCTAGCCTAGATTTTCTCTTGGCAGTATAAATTTAGGTCTAGGACGTCAACCTCCCATGGCCTCTTGCTTCCTATGCTTCGAAAGCAAGCTTTTGTCAAATGTTGGCCAGAATTTGACGGCTCCAGAGCTACACCAGACAATATCAAACTTTGGTTCAAGAAGAACCCAAAATTACTTAAACCAGTCGATCCAGAAACTTACCAGTTCCTCAACCAGAGAGCACAAATTACGGCAGCACTGGCGGCGTCAACTAGTAAAGAACGTTTTGCAGAAAATCTGCAGAATATTCTCAAACTCCTCAAAAAAGATGAAGTTGAATCCTCAAAATAGAAGCTTCCTTCTTCCTCCTCATCAGTAGCTTCGTCAGAAGGATTTTACCAAAATGAAGATGATTGTTTTGGCATTGACCTGGCAAAAGACTGATAATAGAAAAGACAAAGCAGTTACTGTAGCAAAAGTCCTATAGCAGTCACTATAGCAAACTCATACTGTTAAAACAGTTCCGGTCATGATACTTGTACTGCAAAAACAATAAAATTAATGTCTTTAAAAGGAGTCCTCGACTCAGTTGTGAGGCACCCTTTGAGATACCCACTTAGAGAGAGAGTCAAGTGCCTCTTCTGTAAGCTTTCTTTCTCAATCTTTTAATACAATATTTCCTTTTCATCTTCTTCTATTATCCCTCTTCACCGGTCCTGTGTGGACTACCACCGCTCTGGTTTCTTTTCTTTTTCTTTATTTAATTTATGCATCTATTTTTTATGCATTTAATTATGTAAGCAGTCCGTCTGCTTTCCTGCTTTCCTTTCTTCTCTTTTCTTATTTCCGCCTCTTCCGGGCCCTATACTTGTGAGCAGTCTGTCTACTTTTCTGCTTTCCTTTCTTCTCTTTTCTTATTCCCATTTCTTTTGCCTCTTCCAGACCCTATACTAGTATCAGAGCCTGATGAGGAAGTAGGAATATATGTCTGGATCTAAATTATCTTTTATCTTGTTGAACTATATGTTAATACTTTGATGTTGAATATTATAACCTAATCTGGTATACACATAAAAATGTTAATATTTCTTAACTGGAAAGTACGACTTTCCTAAGATCTAATAATCTTGTGGGGCTATAGCAGTAAGTCCTGGTAGAGGCAGTAAGTCTAATTCGACAATGCTTCCACAAGGTGGTGATAATTGACGGCGAATCGGTGACTATGGTTAAGAAGAGTCAGAATCATTACCGGCTCTAATACCAGTATAGGGTCTGGAAGAGGCGAAAGAAGCAGGAATAAGAAAAGAGAAGAAAGGAAAGCAGGAAAGTAGACGGACTGCTTACATAATTAAATGCATAAAAATAGATGCATAAATTAAATAAAGGAAAAGAAAAGAAATTAGAGCGGCGGTAATCTGCACAGGACCGGCGAAGAGGGAGAACAGAAAAGGATGAAAAGGAAAGATTGTGTTAAAAGATTGAGAAAGAACGCTTACAGAAGAGGCACTTGACTCTCTCTCTAGACTCTCTTTCTAAGTGGGTATCTGAAATGGTTTTAAAAGGGTGTCTCATAACTGAGTCGATGACTCTTTTTAAAGACATAAATTTTACTGTTTCTACAGTACAAGTAACATGATCGGAACTATTTCAACAGTATAAGTTTGCTACAGTAACTGCTACAGGACTTTTGCTACAGTGACTGCTTTGTCTTTTCTTGTCATCAGTCTTTTCCTAGGTTAATGCCAAAACAATCATCTTCGTTTTGGTAAAATCCTTCTGACAAAGCTGCTGATGAAGAGGAAGAGGGAAGCTTATGTTCGGCTTCATCTTCTTTGAGGAGTTTGAGAATATTCTGCAGATTTTCTACAAAACGTTCTTTGCTGGTTGATGCCACCAGTGCTGCCGTAATTTGTGCTTCTGATTGAGGAACTGGCAAGTTTCTGGATCGGCTGGTTTAAGCAATTTTGTGTTCTTTTTGAACCAAAGTTTGATATTGTCTGGTGCGGCTCTGGAGCCGTCAAATTCTGGCCACCATTTGACAAAAGCTTGCTTTCGAAGCATAGGGAGTAAGAGGCCATGGGAGGTTGATGTTCTAGACCCGAATTTATACTGCCATGAGAAAATCTAGGCTAGTGATAGTTTGGAGAAGTGTAGTTCTACCGAAAATGGGTCTCCGTCTAGATCTATCTTTTTCGCAAAAGTTGTTAATCCTTCCAATATTGGTGAAGGAAGAATGTCAATAGTTAGTCTGAAGAAATCCCACCATTTGGAGAACCAAAGAGGAAATCTGTATTGGACATTTCGTTTGAAATAGATAAGCCATGAGTGGCGACTGATCCTATTCTGAAACCAAAATACGTTAGTCCAAGCATGGATATAATCCCAATAATTATAACCGATTGGGTTAAAATTCTGGGAAAATTTTTTATTTTTGTTAAGGTCTTGTTCGAATTCTGTTGGTGTTATGACCTTAAGGATTTGGATGGTTGAATGGGTAATCTGGGGTTGATCTTTTGGGTTTTTGTAGTGTTTGATTGGCGCAGAGTCAGAGTCCACCAGTATGAACTCATAAAACCGCTGGGTTTTGTTTGGAGTGAAGGGTTGGAAATGGAAATCTTTTGGAAATATTTTATGGGAGATTTTGTTTGCATTTGTGTCCTAGAAATCTAACTCCATTTGTATTACATCTTGGAATTTATGTTTTGTGATGTAATGGGTTTGGGCTGTAGGAGCCTTTGATGAGATTGAAACAGGTTGGGATACTAGCTCTTTTTTAGGAGTATTTACCCGAATCTATTTGTTTTTTAAGTTGTCTATAAGGATTGCCAAGGATTGGCTTTCCTCATCTGTTTCTTCTTCTGAGTCAATGTCTGCCCAAGATTTTCAGGGTAGTTTGGTCAGGCCTTGATCATGTAAGTCTTGAAGTGTCTGGATTGGAATAGCATAATCAGCCTTGGTTTGTTTAGATGTTTGTTTTCAAGAGGATTCTTCAGGGTTTTGGGTAGATGACCTAATTTGTTGAGTTTGTTTCTGGGTAGATGACCCAAATTGGGTGGATGACCTGGATTGTTTAGGTAGTTCTGTTAGAACCAGCTTGCTTTTTCCCCTTCCTCGGGAAGAGGTCATTGATCTAGGCATTTTGCTTGAATCAGTGTCCTTCTAAAAATTCTCGAGTAAGATAGTCAGGGAGAGAATTTGTAGTGCCTCTGATGTATTCAATTTCAAAATCGAAAACACTTAAGATTGCTTGCCATCTGGCAAAGATTTGTTTTGATGCTAAATTTTTAACATCTTTTTGCAGAATGTGTTTTGCAAATTTACAGTAGGCTTTGATTAAAAACTATTGATTTAATAAATCAGATTGAAATTTTGAGATGCATAAAACAATTGTTAAAACTTCTTTTTTGACAATGGAATACTTTTGCTGTGTAGGATTCCAATATTTTGAAGTATATGCAATAATATGCTCTTTGTCTGTGACTCGTTGTTTGAGAATGCCACCATAACCGATGTCGGAGGCATCTGTTTCGATAATTTTGAATGCCTGAGGATTTGGAAGATAAAGCCATGGAAGTTCCTTTACCTGGAATTTGATCTGTTTGACAATATTTGTATGGATATCTGTCCAAGGAGGAGGATCCCTTTTCAAACGATCATGAAGCAGTTTTATGAGATTGCTAAGCTGTGGAAAGAAGTCAGCCACATAATTTAAGCAACCTAAAAATCTTTGTAATTGATTTTTATCAATAATTTGTTTTGGAAACTTGTCCGCGAATTCAACGGCTCTATGGATTGCAGTAACTGTCCTTGATGAATATTATGACCAAGGAATCGTATTTTTGTTTGAAAAAGATTATTTTTTTCTTTGGACAGGGCAAGACCATTTTGTTTAATTACTCCGACAAAGATATTAAGATGTTTGAAGTGTTGTTCAATAGATTGAGAAAAGATTAAAACAACATTGATGTAGACGACTGTAAATTTGGAATAAGGATTAAAAATATCATTCATAATCCGTTGGAATTCTGAAGGAGAGTTTTTTAGTCCGAAAGGCATTACTTTCCACTCGTACTGCCTGTAAGGTACTGTGAAAGCTGTCTTGCGCGATCACTTTCTTTAAGTTGGATTTGCCAGAATCCTGACTTCATATCAAATTTTGAAAAGATTTTAGCTGAATGTACCCGATTGAGAAGATCTTTCTTATTAGGAATAGGATATCTAATCCATTGAAGGGCTTGATTGAGAGGCTTATAATTGATGACTTGTCGAGGTGTTCCTCTTTCGATTTCTGTTGGTTTATTGACATAAAAGGCATATCATGACCATGGACTTTTAGACTTGCTAATTAATCCTTTGGTTAAGAGATCATTAATCTCAGTTTGACAATAAGCTAGCAATTGCTCATTCATTTGGATTGGCCTAGCTTTTGTTGGAATTTGTCTTTCGTTGAAATCCTTTTTGTAAGGAAGATCCACCACATGTTTTTTTCTTTCTCAAAAAGCATTTGGAAGATCAAAACAGATTGATGTTTGAATTTGTTTTAAAACAGTTTGGATTCTTTTCTAGATTTCGGGTTTGGCGAGTTGGAGATCAATATTCTTAAAGGAAATTTCTTCTTTAAGAAAATTAATTTGATTTTGTTTGTTTTGAATCAGATTGAGATCTCTTATTAATGGTTTATTAAGAAATCTAAAAAGAATTGGTTTTCCTAGATATTGGGTTGTAATTCCTTTATCTGAGATTGTTAAAGGAAATAGTGATTTAATGAACGGTGTTCCTAATATTACTTTGTTTTTAAGATTTTCAACCAGAAGAAAAGGAGTTTTAATCTTAAGGTTCTGGTTTTCAATGATTGCTTCAGGAAGTTTGTAATTGACTTTTTATTTTGAACCACTAGCAGTGCTTAGTCGTTCAGAAGTTTTTTCAAAATATTTTATAGGAATTAATCCTTCTTGAATACAATTTGAATCAGCTCCTATATCAAAAAGAGCAGTTATATCAAGGATGAATTCTCCTATGATGATTTTGATATTGATGTAGAATTTTTGGATTTTAAGTTTGTTAATTAAATTCAGAAACTCATCTTCCTTTGATTCTTCTTTGTTGGATTGAGTGGATTCTTGATCCAATTCATCTAATTCATGAAGTTGAAGGATTATGTTTTGATGGATTTGTTGTTATGTCTTTAGAATTTTTACTTCAACTTTTAATAAACTAATTTCATGTTGAAGATATGTGATTATTACTGGTTTAATCAGTGATTTTTCAAGTTTTTTAAGAGTATCTTTCAAATTAAATTTGTTTGTAATTAGTAAATCTTTTGTTTTAGAAGAACTTGCTTCTAAAGTGGATTTAAGTTTGGCTAAGTAGTTCTTCTTTTCCTAGGGATTAGAAATAGAATCAATTACTTCGAACAAAAGTTCTTGTTATTTAGTTAAAACATTAATCTCATTAGGAGAATCTGATTCTCCTTCCGAGGATATGTCTTGTTCTTGAATTTGATTTAAATCTTCAAAAGATTCTTTACTATATTCTTCATCTGATGATTCGATTAACAAATTGTTAATCTGTTCTTCTACAGATTGTTCTAGATTTAAAGATTTTATTTTTCTTTTTAACCTGCAATATTTGCTAATGTGACCAAGTGTGCCACAGTTATAACAAATGACATGTTTTTTAGGGATTTTGATATCAATTGGAGGTTTTGATTTAATCTCCTACCTAAGCTTCCTAGGAAGAGCATGCGATTTATATTTGTAATATTTTGACCTTTGAGGAGGTTTTTTGTGTTGTTTGGACTTGTTATAGTTTTGTTTTCTTTGAGCAGGGAAGACCAAATTGTTCACAAAATGATCCTAAGTCTCATTTGGTTTGGCCTTTTTCTCTAGCAAGTTGATGTTGGATTTTATCACCTTGACAGATTTTTAAGGCTACCTTTTAGATATAAGCAATTAATTGGCCGTAACTTAAATGTTCATAAGGAATTTCTCTGTTTGGTGTTTGACTCCGGATTTTATCCCTAATTTTGTCTCCTAAGGATTTCGGAAGACCAGCTAAGAACTTTTGTTTCCAGATTGGTTGTTGACTATCTTCTCTGGTGTATACCCTGGTTAAGAAGGTATCTTTATACCACCTAAAGTCAGATAGTGTTCTACATTTGAGGTTTGACAGAAGTTCTGCATACCTATCTTTCCATAATGAGGGATCTCCTATGAAGTGTTGAACAATTGAAAAGATTAAGGTATTTACCATATCTAAGATAGGTAAACTATTACTAGTGATTGGAGTGCCAGCAGGCTCAGTTTTGATTGCAGTCATGATCGTGGTCTTTTCTTCTTCCGAGAGATAGTTGTCCTACCATCCGTTAAGTTGACCAGAGAATCCGGCAACTAAGATATTGACTATAACTTCTTCAAAACAATCGTGTGTTGTTTGGTAGGCTGTGACTATCATCGTCATGTGTTGGAGAGTGTTGAGTATATTATACTCAGTTTGGCCATCTATATTCCATTCATATATGTTGTTTGCACTAAAGCTTTTAAAGTTTGGATCTCATTCTTCGATTAATAAATCAAGTGATGTTGCCTTTTGATAATAGAGTTTGGATGGATGTTTCCAATGACGTTGTAAGGCTTAGCTGATAATTGGATTTACTTTAATTATATATATATATATATATATATAATTTTTACTATATAAATAAATATCTATTTATTAATTTACATGTTTATCCCCATTTACTTTCCTTTCTAAATTCCTAATTTATTCACTATTTACATATGGATTTGGGATTTATTATTAACACAATACATTTCAAACCAAATAAGAATACATATTGAACTTCTTCTCCCTCAAGAAAGAATAAAATTCTTGTAGTAGAAAGAAGTTTGTTCTTTATTGAAGGTGAAAAAATACCAATTTCTTTTTTGAAGATTATGAGGGGCTTCAAATTTAGTTCTAATATATGGTTTATTGATTTCAAAAGGTTTATCTATGGTAAGTATATTAATGACTTGTGACCTGGTTTGCGAGTATTGTGGAGATTATGATTGTTGGGTTTCTTGATAAAGGGGTTGTGGAACATTTGCTTGAAAATTTACTCTAATTAAATCTATGTTAATAGTATATCCATCTACCGAAACTCTTGAAGGTTGTTTACTAGAAGGTTGAGTTTCTTTTTGCCTTTGAGAGGTTGATCTCATTATTTCTATCTTAAGATATACACCATCTTGAACTATTAACTTAATTTTAGTATTTTGAATTTTTGGAATAGTCATGATTTCTTCCAATAACTAACTTTTTGGCATCCGAGAAATAACTTCTTAATGGTTTAATTTTTTAGGAGTTGTTATTGAAGATTGTCGTAAATTGGCTTACATTTTAATAGTTTTATTTTTTAATGATGGACGTAATGCTTTAAAATTATAATCAGTAGCAGTAATTTTATAATGAATTCTATAAATAATTGAAATATTTTCTATTGCTCCATCAAATATTTCTTCTGAGACTTTAACATTTAATACTAAGGATTTGGGGTTATAAAATTTTTCTAATACCATTGAGAAATTTGGATAACAATTAAAAAATACTAGACCGTCCTGAAGGTTTGATTCTAAGATTCCTATTATTGAATCATTTGGTCGTAAGAGTCTTGTATCTCTTAATAAAATCATTATGGGAATATTGACACCTAGAAGATTATGAGGTTTTGCAGATACTTAAATTAGTGCTATATGTATGTATTTGAACCCATCTTTAACATGTTGATCTAATAAGTCTTTATTTAACAAATGTATTGTCTCACTTAAATTTTTCATATTATGGGAGGATTTTATTGTTTGAACAATATCTCTAGATTTAAGATTAAAAGTACTATGTACTTATATATATATATACGTACATGTATACAAATAATGTATACATACATGTATATATTATACATTATACGTATATATATATACATACCAAATTGGGGGCGGAAGGAGGCGGAGAAGAAATAAAAGAAAAGGAACAGAAGAAGAAGTAGGCAGCAGACGACTGCTTAATACATTAAATGTAGTGCAATAAAGTAATGAAAGAAAACAACCGGAACGGCGGTAGTCCGCACAGAACCAGCGAGAAGGGAGAACAGAAGAGATTAAAATACAATTGTATTGATTGAAAGAAAGAGGCTTACAGAGGTACTGGTGGGTTCTCTCTCTAAACTCTCTCTAAATGGTTATTCGAAGGGTGCCTCACAACTTGAGCCGAGGACTCCTTTATAACCGCAGATTCTACTGTTTCTACAGTACAGGTTGCCTAAGTGCACAGTGCAGGTTACAACCGGACTATTTAAACAGTACAAGCTTACTATAGTAACTGATACATGTGATGCTACAGTACTGTCGGTGATGATGATGAGGTAATGCTTCAGCAGTCTTCATCAAGGTTGATTCTGAAGTCTGGGTCTTCATTCTGGTAGAATGGATGATTGTAGTCTTCGGAAGATTTTGAAGGAAGAGGCTTTACATTTTTTTTTTTTTTTTTTTTTTTTTTTTTTTTTTTTTTTTTTTTTTTACCTGAAGTACCTTCCCCTGCTTTTTAAGAATTTGAGAATATCTTGCAATTTTTTCTGCAAAATCTTCTCTGTTGGTTGATGCTGTCAGTGCTGCCGTGACCTGAGCTTCTCTGGTTGAGGAATCTGCAAGTGTCCGGATTAGCTGCCTTGAGCATTTTTGGGTTCTTTTGAACCAAAGTTTGATGTTGCGGATAGGCTCTTGAACCGTCAAACTCCTGCCACCATTTGATGAAAGCTTGTCTTCTGAGGTTTGGAAGAAGCAAGCCTCTTGCTGATTGAGATGATCTGGGTCCATAATTGTATCTCCATTGGAAAACCCAGGCCAAAGAAAGTTTTGAAAAGAAGTGTAGATCTACTGGGAATGGATCATCCAGTAATTCTATCTTTTCTGAAAAGATTGTGAGTCCTTCAAAGACATTAGGAGGAAGGATCTCAATGTTTGGTCCAAAGAAATCCCACCATTTAGAAAACCATTGAGGAATTATATTGGACATTTTGTTTGAAATAAATTAACCAAGAATGATGATAATTTATTTTGATACCAGAACAGATGAGTCCAGGCATCGACATAATCCCAATAATTATAACCAGTGGGGTCAAATAGTTGGGAAAATTTTTTTGTTTTGTTCAAATCCTGTCCGAATTCTTTAGGATTAATTACCTTAAGAATTTGGATGGTTGAATGGGTGTATTGATCCTGGTCTTTTGGGTCAGGATAGTGTTTTGATTGAAACGGAGTCAGAATCCACAAGGATGAATTCATAAAACCGTCGGGTTTTGTTTAAGGCTTTCGGCTGGAAGTGAAAGTCTTTTGAAAAGATTTTTCTTGGGACCCTATTAGGATTGGTATCCCAGTATTCGGGTTCCATTTGAATTACATCAACAAATTTATTTTTTGCGATGTAATTTGCTTGTGTTTTTGGTAATTGGGCAGAGATAGGTGTTGGTTGGGGAACCATCTCTTTTGAGATTGGGTTAGCTAGGCTTCTAGGGAGTTTTCTAGTGGTAACTTCTCCTGAAGGTAGCAGTTTGGTTTGTTTGTTTTTAGATTCTGGACTAAGATAGCCAATGATTGGGCTTCTTCGTCTGAATCATTTTCAGAGATTATTTCTGCCCAAGATTTTCTAGGGAGATGGGTTAAGTCTCTTTTTAGATTATCAAAGGCTTGGTTGACAAAGCATAGTTGGCCTTTTTGGTTTGGCAATTCTGCTTTTGAGATTGTTGGGTGATCGTTTGGGTAGATGACCCAATTTGACTGGTTGTTTCTGGTTGATGACCCAGAAGGGGTAGATGACCCCGTTTGTGGCTGAGTTAACAGCGCTAATTAATCAACTAGTTCTGATAGAACTAGCTTCCTTTACCTTTTCCCCTTCCTCGAGAGGAAGTTGTTGATCACGGCATTGGCTGTTTAATTTCCCTGTAGAAATTCACGGGTAAGGTAGTCAGGGAGACTGTTTGAGGTCCTTTAAAGTATGAATTTCAAAATCAAAAACACTTAAGATTGCTTGCCATCGGGCAAAAAATATGTTTGATGCTAATTTTTAACATCTTTTTGCAAAATGTGTTTTGCAGATTTACAATCTACTTTTATCAAAAAAATTTGATTAAGTAAATCATATTGAAATTTTGATATGCAGAGAACAATTGCTAAAAACTTCTTTTTTAACAGTTGAATAATTCTGCTGGCAGGATTCCAATGTTTCGAAGCAAATGCAATGATATGTTCTTTGTCTGCGACTCTCTGTTTAAGAATGCCACCATAACCAATGTCAGAGGCATCAGTTTCAACAATTTTAAAAAATTGTGGATTTTGGAAGATAAAGGCATGGAAGATCCTTTACCTGAAGTTTGACTTGCTTGACAATGTTTGTATGAACATCTGTCCAAGAGGAGGATCCTTTTTCAGACGGTCATGGAGTGGTTTGATTAGGTTGCTAAGTTGCGGAAAGAAATCTGTAACATAGTTTAGGCAACCTAAAAATCTTTGTAATTGATTTTTATCAATTATTTGATTGGGAAACTTATCAGCAAATTGAATTGCTCTATTGATTGGAGTGATGTTCCCTGATGAAATTGTGAAAGGAATCGAATCTGTGTTTGAAAAAGATTAATTTTTGTTTTTGACAAGGCAAGACCATTATGCTTGATGACAGAAACAAAGTGATTAATATGTTTGAAGTGTTGGTCAATAGATTGAGAGTATATCAGAACATCATCAATATAAACTATGACATATTCTGAATACGGATTGAATATCTCATTCATGATCCTTTGGAATTCCGAAGGAGCATTCTTAAGACCAAAGGGCATTACGTTCCACTCGTATTGCCCAAAGGGAACAGTGAAAGCTGTCTTATAACGATCACTTTCTTTGATTTGGATTTGCCAAAATCCAGATTTCATGTCGAATTTCGAAAAGATTTTGGCTGAATGTAGCCGATTGAGTAAATCTTTCTTATTAGGAATAGGATATCTAATCCATCTAAGAGCATGATTTAATGGTTTATAGTTGATAACCAATCGAGGTGTTCCTCTTTCGATTTCAGCTTGTTTATTGACATAAAAAAGCAAACAAGACCAAGACTTTTGCTTTCTTGATCAAGTTTTTTGCTAATAAGTCAGATATTTCTTTTTGACAATGAATAAGGAGTTCCTCATTCATTTGGATTGGACGAGCTTTGGTTGGAATCTGTTGTTCATGAAAATCCTTTTCATAAGGAAGGTCAACAGAATGATTTTTTCTATTCCAAAATGCATTAGGTAAATCGGAACAGATTGAGTTTTGGATTTGTCGAAAGAATAGAATGAACTTTCTTCTGGATTTCGGGTTGATTAAGTTGGGAGCTAATTTTCTTAAAAGAAATTCTTCTTTTAAAAAATTGATTTGATTATGTTTATAATGGACAAGATTAAGATTCCTAGAGATAGGTTCTTTAAGGAAACTAAATCTAATCTTTTTGCCCAAATGTTTGGTGGTAATCCCTTTGTCAGAGATCTCAATTGGGAAGAGTAACCTAATGAACGGTGTTCCTAAGATTACTTCATTCTTAAGATTTTTAACCAAGAGGAAAGTGTGTTAACCTGAAGACTCTGGTTTTTCTATGATTGCGTCAGAAAGTTTGAAATTTATTTTGAGTTTCGAACCACTAGCAGTGTTAAGTTGTTCAGAAGTTTTTTCAAAATATTTGGTTGGGATTAAACCTTCTTGGATACAGTTTGAATCTGCACCTGTATCAAACAAGGCATCGTTGTAAGACAAAGTCTTTGATTATGATCTTGATATTGATGTAGAATTTTTGAATTTTAATTTTATTTATTAATCCTAAAAATTCATCATCAGATTGAATAGAGTTTTTCTTAGGGGTTCTGGCTCAGAATCTAAGGTTTCTCCTATTGTAGATTGGCAAGAAATTCTCCATGAATTTCTTGAATTTCTTTTAAGAATTTGACTTCTGCTTTGAGATTATTTATCTCATGCTGCAGGTCTGGGATTGTAATTTTTAATGTTGATTTTTGTTCAACTCGTTTTATGATTTCTCTTAAATCATATTTACTAGTTGAAAAAGGTTTTTGAATAGTCTTGGCGACTAAAGAGGTTTTTAGTTTGTCAAGATATTGTCTTTTATCTTGATCATCTGGAAGTTTGTTGATGACTTCAAACAGTTTAGTCCTGTTCTTTAGTCAAGACATTGATTTGATTTGAAGATTCTGTTTCCGAGTTGGAGCTAAAAATCTTCATGTTGAATTTGATTTAAATCTTCAGAAGATTCTTTGTCAGATTCTTCTTCAGATGATTCAATTAAAAGATTACTAATCTGTTGCTGTACAGATTGATCTATTTTTAAAGACTTAATTTTCTTGTTAAGCCTACAGTATTTGCTCATGTGTCCTGATCTATTACACCTGTAGCAAATTACTGGTTTTTTAGGAATTTTCATGTCTATAGGTAGTTTCGACCTGATTTCCTGTTTGAGTCTCCTAAGAGGAGTGTTTCTTTTATGTTTATAATAAACTGATTTTCTAAACCGAGGTTTGTCATCTTTTACTGGCTTTGGTTTAGACCTAGGTTTTCTGGAACAAGGAAGTCCAAATTGTTCACAGAAGTTCCCTAAATCTCTTTTGTTTTGAGCTTTTTCTTTGGCAAGTTGATGTTGAATTTTATCATCTTGACAAATTTTAAGGCTACCTTTTGAATATAAGCAACAAGTTGACCATAACTTAATTGCTCATATGGGATTTTACCATCAGTGGTATGACTTCGGATTTTATCTCTAACCTTGTTTCCTAAAGATTCAGGAAGACCAACTAGGAATTTTTCTTTCCAGAAAGCCTGTTGACTATCTTCTCTAGTGTAAACTCTAGTTAGGAAGGTATCCCTATACCACCTAAAATCGGCTAAAGTTTTACACTTAAGATTGGATAACAATTCACCAGATTTATCTTTCCATAAGGAAGGATCTCCAATGAAATGTTGGGTAATTGTGACAATTAAGGTGTTTACCGCATCGGGAATTGTTTCACCGTTGCTTAGGACTGGAGTTTCGTCAGGTTCAGTTTTAATGGCAGAGAAGATGTTCTGTTTATCTTCTTCAGTGAGATAGTTATCCCACCAGCCTTTTAGTTGGCCAGAGAAACCCGCAACAAGGATGTTAACCACAGTTTCTTCTGGGCACGTATAGGTTGTTTGGTAAGCCGTGGCTACCATGGTCATATGTTGGAGAGTATTCAAGATTTGATACTCAGCTTGTCCATCTATGTTCCATTCATAGATGTTGTTGGCACTAAAACTTAAAAAGTTTGGATTACGTTCTTCTATCATCAAGTCTGGAGCTGTTGCTCTTTGATAATAGAGTTTGGATGGATTTTTCCAATTTAAAGTTTGATTAATTACTGGATTAACCTTAATCTCAGAACTAGAAGATTGGACTGTTGACTGTTCACTTTCTTCTTCAGAAGATGAACTTTTAGAAGTTTGTCCTAAAGTGTTGATTGCTGGACCTTTAAGCTTTAAAGGCTTTGGTTGAGACTGAGGAGTTTCTAATGCAACTAAGGCATCTAACTTCTCATTAACTTTTTTGAGCATGACCTGCTCTTTGGAGAGATTGAGTTTATCAAAACTTTCCCTAAGTTTTGGGGTTACCTTAAACGGCTTAAAGATTGGTTTCTGAATCTTAGGTTTTGAACTGGTTGGTTCAATTGATTCAGATGATTTGACCTTTTCACCTATGGTTTGAAGGTATTTGTTTGTATAATTTGATTGTTCCATAAGATTTTTAATATCTTTGGAGGTTACTGGCTCATCTTCATTCTTTGTCTTGAACGGAGTTGCCATGATAGGATTATTTTTCTCGTCCCTAGTGTTTGGGAGTTGAAATGATTTTATTGGAGGTAATTCTGTTTGAACTAACTCTCCATCTTTAAGGTGCCAGAGAGTATTTACTTCTACGGACCCTAAAGGATTTCCTTTTGCCAAGGATAATCTAGATTATTTTTTGACTGTGTAAGCTTCAAACCAGTCAAAGAATGGGATATTTAATTTTTTCCTTTCAAGAAATCCGTAATAAATCTCCTGAATGGATTTCTGTTTTGACCCTGATAATGTTTGAAAAACCATTCCCTTTGAGGAGTCCATTCCTCGGAATAAAAGTTTTTCTGTAGGGCTTTCTTATCTATTATGAAGTTAGATGACATCATAACCTTCATTAATAGAGGAATAGGTTGGAGATTGAATTGACTTTTGGTCGTCTTCAACTTCGGGTTCATAAGTTCGATCTGGGTATTCTTGACGATGTTGTCAATACCCTTAAGTTTATGATCCTTAATGGATACTGGGATTGTGGAAGTAGATCTCCTAGAGATTGCAGATCTAAAATCATCAGACCTAAAATCATCAGATTTGACGGAGCTACTAGAGCTAAAAGATTTTCGTCTGTCAAAAGTAATTTCTACTTTCCCAGTCGGAAATTGTTTGATTTCCCTGAAGTCAGGTGTATTCCTTTCCTGAGGAGGGGTTGCTTTATCTAAAATCCATTTTTCTGGGAGGTTAACATCTTCCCATTTAATGGTTTTAGGAATATTAACGTTGGCGTTGGAGAAATCTGTTAGAAAACAGTGTGGTTTCTCCTCGCTTAGTTTTTGGTTTAATTATCCGAGACATAGAAGAATTTATTACCTTGTACTGAACTCTATACATCAGGGATATAGGATGACAACCCTGCAACATATCTATACCATGGGTATGGATATCAAGATGCAAGACTTTCATGATATGTCTGTTAGTTTAAACTAACAGTCAGATCTGGAAAGTTGTTGAAATAGATTGGTCCGTGGGCTAAGCTTGTTTCTACGGTTCCTATGAGGGGAATCGTTGTATTTGTTGTGCCTAGCATCCCTAAGACATAAAAATACTGAAGCATTTACTGCTTCTGTAATCAGAGGTTTGATAGCTACTTGTATACTTTCTATATGAAGGAATTTTAATACTGTTTGCCCTATGTTTAAGGAATTTGATTTGTAAGATAGGAGTTCAAATTGCAATCTCTTTCTCTGCTGGGGCGAAAGGAATTTTCGTATTTTCTG